>JAPMOQ010006322.1:634737-666394 GCA_026543055.1 Argiope trifasciata | reverse complement strand
ATTCAAGAAATAGACAGCAAAAATGTTTCTAATTTTTTAAAGAATCCTTTCATATATTAGATACAGTTGAATTGTACTGAAAGTACAGTACATTATTTTTTTAAATTAAAATATGCTATTTATTAAAACATTTTTTGATTATAATTCCTACAAATGAGTATCACTCAGTGCTTAAGAATTTCTGCTAATTCTTAAGTTAAATATTATCTTTGATAAAGTTAAAATAAAAAAAGGATCTTTATTATTATTATTAGTTTAAAAATTGACCTCTTCTTTTACCATATACATTTTAAAATTAGTTCTTAAATTTTTTTTTGTATGAATTGAGTTTTTATTGAAATTCTATTAAAACTAATTTACATTTCTAATTTCATACAGTCTTTCAAAAACAAATGAACTATATTTGAATAAATAAATATTGTTCATCTCTTTTTTTTTCTTCATCTGTTTTTTTATATATAGTTTTAAAATTACTTTTTCTTAACTACTGGAATAAAGTATACATCTCCACTCAGAAAACTTCTTTAAATTATGAATAAATAAATAATATATTAATGTAGGGATTATATTTAGAAAATATTCTGATATGTAAAAATTCAAAATAAATAAAAAAAAAAAACATTTACCATCAAAACTGATTAAGTTATAAAACTTTGAATTTTATTATTTTAGACAAATCAACAATCTCCTTAAGGAAATATCTGTTGATTGGATGATGTTCCTAGTTGGAATAATTAAATAACAGCAGCTATAAAACAGTAATATTGAAAGCTTTATAATTTTAGCAGTTTTGATTACATATAAGTAAAAATTCTTTTTGTTAAAAATGTTAGTGTGGTATAATGATTAGGTAATAATGATTTTTTGTCAAAAAATTTGAATTATAAAAAGGTACGCAAAGGAATTATTAGATAAGTCAAGGAAATTAGATATTTATCCCTCTAATATTAGATATTTATTTTAAAATAATAAGAAATCTTAACCGATATTTCATATCACTTACCTGAGTTGATTTCTTTTTTCTTTTTCTTCTTGATGTATTCAGCCATTGGATCATCATCATGGATCTGAGCCTTAAGTTGCTCCTCTAAATCTTCATCCCCATGGTACCTGGCAAGAGGCTTCGTACTCTCATAAAGATCTTCAGATAATTTCTGTTGCTGGCTTTCACTCTGTTCGATTCTGTTAATAATATGTACTTTAAAAAAAGTGAAAGAAATCACTTCATTTTAAACAAATTAATAATAAATAGTATAAAAGTATATATTTAAAATGAGATTTTAAAGTATATACACCATCAGCACCCATTTTCCATTATAAATTTTGCATTGTAAGAATATTCCTTAAGAAGAAAAATCAAATATAATAATATAGAAAAGTAGAATGAATTTGTTAAAACCCTAATAATGCAAAACTAATAGTTATTTACAATGAATAATTTTATTTCTATATTATTAATAAATAATACAAAAGAGTCCCCATTCCATCCCTCGGCATGTAGAATAATAATTCAATGGTCCGAAATCTGTGACAACAATAGAATCCTAAGAGCCATCATCAGACACAATGCATTTCTTCCCACAAGAGGCATATCCCATCATCTGTAAGGAACTTGCAATTGATACTATACCCACAGTGTAATTACAAGAATCAACTAACTGCCATACTGGAAGCATCTTAACCTCATATCTGAGGTGCTTCTGAAAGGGAGGGGACATCTCAATAAAATATACACTGAAGTGACAAAAGTCATGGGATAGCAATATGCAAATATACAGATGGCAGTAGTATCGCAGCGAAAAAGTATAAATGCGCAGTTCGTTTTCCAGAGCTTTCATTTGTGTTCAAGTTATTCATGTGAACAGGTTTTTCGTGATTTATGGCGGCACGACGAGAATTAACAGACTTTGAACGTGGAATGTTAGTTGGAGCTAGACGCATGTGGATATCGTTAGTGAATTCAACATTCCGAGATCCACAGTATCAAGAGTGTGCCGAGAGTATGAAATTTCAGGCATCACATCCCATCATGGACAGCGCAGTGGGCGACCACCTGCACTTAACGACCGAGACCGCCGACGTCTGTGTAGAATGGTCTATGTTAATAGACACGCAACACTTCGTTAAATAACTGCAGGAATCAATGTGGGACGTACGAGGGACGTGTCCGATAGGACTGTGCGGCAAAATTTGTCTTCTTTGGATTATGACAGCAGAAGACCGACTCGAGTGCCTTTACTGACAGCACGACATCGCCTGCAGCGACTCTCCTGGGCTCGTGAGCATATCGATTGCTCCCTAGACCAATGGAAAACCGTGGCGTGGTCAGATGAGTCACGATTTCAGTTGTTACGAGCTGATGGTAGAGTTCAAGTGTGGCGCAGACCCCACGAAGCCATGGACCCAAACTGTCAGCAAGGCACTGTTCAAGCTGGTGGTGGCTGCATAATGGTGTGGGCTGTTCTTACATGGCATGGACTCGGGCCTCTGGTGCAACTGAACCGATCATTGACGGGAAATGGTTATGTTCAGCTGCTTGCAGATCACTTGCAGCCATTCATGGACTTCACGTACCCACACAACGATGGGATTTTTATGGAAGACAATGCACCATGTCACCGGGCCAGAACTGTTCGCGATTGGTTTGAAGAACATTCCGGACAATTCCAGCGCATGATCTGGCCACCTAGATCGCCCGATATGAATCCCATCGAGCATTTATGGGACATCATCGAAAGATCCGTTCGTGCCCAAACTCCTACACCATCCACACTTTCACAATTATGGACGTCAATTCAGACAGCATGGCTCAATATTCCTGCAGAGGACTTCCAACGACTTGTGGACTCCATGACACGTCGAGTTGTTGCACTTCGCTTAGCAAAAGGAGGACCGACACGATATTAACAGTCATCCCATGACTTTTGTCACTTCAGTGTATATATATATATATATATATATATATATATATATATATATATATATAACTTTTTGTTCAATACAAATATGGTTTGATTATAAAATTTGGATTTCTATAGTGTACAAAGTAATTCATATTAATTTAATTTATATAGATACTTCAAGACATTCAAAAAGAAAGTTTGTTAAAAACAACAATAAAAAAAAACAATTAAGATTCTTTTTGGAAAAAAATGGAATTTCAGTAACATAGATTGTTTACCCTCTTGAAAGTATATTATACAGAAATTCTTAATTGTGTGTGTGTGAGTATAATAAAAAAAAAACTAAGAATCATAAATTTTATTAACTGTCCCAAAATGTTTTTCTTACTTCATAATATACAAGAGTAAAATTTGGGAGAAAGAAACCGCCCCACTAACAATCTTTATTTTTACAATATAGAGATGACAGTCCATTAGATTAATGTTTTCTTTTGGAAATTTTTTTAAATTAATTTATAAAAAATGCATTTTTATCATTGTGTCCCACAATTAAATTTATTGACATTTAACCTTGTTTAATAACTTAAGAAAAATTGGAAATTAAGATTATTTGGGAGGAAATGTTTAATGGGCAACTATCAATATTCTTAATAACTGGGAAGAAGTGGAAAAGAAAGGGAAGAAATAAATGCCTAATATTAATGATTTTTGGGAAATAGAATATAGTGACAAATAAATTAGGAGTTATCAATGATAAATTATTCTGTATAATAAATAATTATCAATGATAAATTATTATCACTATAAATTATTCTGTTTATATGCAAAATATAAACAGAAGTTAACTGAATACATTGAACAAATTTCTTTGATTTCATAAGTTATCTGAAAGTAATATTTAAGTTTTATAAGTTATATTTTATTAGTTAGTGAGAAATATAAGAAAAAGATTTTCTCTGTATGCTCAGATACATCTACCAAATCAAACAAGTTTAACAGATCATTAATTCAGCCACAGAAACATTTTAACTACCGAAAAGAAAACTCCAGCATTATTACAGAGGGCATCAATAATTAAGGACTGATATTTTTAAATCTTATAATGATGGTTTAGATAATCAGATATTTATGATTTTTTGATGAAGGAACCCATTTTATTATTAAAGGCTTAATAGCAAAGCCTAAATATATTATAGCAAATGTTTTTTTGACAATTATTATGATTTACTTTACTGCCAGCAATCAGTTATTCTATCAGTAAAAATATTATGTTCCCCAAAACATCACATAGAAGATACACAATGGATAAACATTTATATATTATGAGATTAAAAGTATCAGGAACATTTTCGGATGCATGTAGTTTTTAAAAATATCACCCGAAACAACGTTGGACAAATTATTATTGATTTTTGACATTTAAAATATGTACTTAAACTTACAATTTATTGAGAAAATTTAGTCATGAGGGCATTTAAGGTCTAGACTAGAAATTAATAAAGAAAAAAAAATCTTTGATAAATTTATTTCACAGAAAGTAGATATTAATATGAAACTTTCAATGATGCCTTTTCATGATTTGGTTATTGCTTCAACAGATTTGTATCGAACATAATAGTGGATAAACACAGTATATATGTTTAAAAAATATAAAGTTCAAATTTTAAAAAATCCTTTTTTTTTATTTAACAAACAAAGAGTTTTTACCTAAATAATACAAAATTTATGAAATAATTACAAAATATTATTAAAACAATATATTGAAAAATGCAAGGAATTCTATAAAAATTCTAGGAAATAAAAAATATTTTAGTAAATAAATTTTAAATGCGCATGTTCAAACTATACTGAATCTTTCTTTTTTTTCTTCTTCCAATTTCAAAGCCAAATATATAAGGCGACTTATATTTCATTCAAATACTGATATTGCAGTGGGCTGAACTTTACTTTCCCATGAAGAAAAACTAAATTCTGAGAAGTATTTTTCAGAAATTAATATTCTTTAAACATGAATATTTGAAAAGTTGTAAAGCTGTAGATACTACTCGATTTCTTTTCTTTTCTTATGGACAAAGTCTTTGTCAAATAAGTTACTTATATTAAACAATTGAAAGTTATTATGAAAGATGGAGTTTGGACCAATACAAATGACATGTTTAAGAATATTGTTTTGCTAATCTTTAAACTACAGGATGGAGGACACACAGCGAAATTACCAAAATATATGATTTTATTAAAAATATTATTAAAGTATTCAGAGTACATGCAGAGAAACAAAATGTTTTTTGTGTAATAAATTTTTATAATCAGAGCAAGACTTTGAACTTAGGCTGTATATGATAATGAATGAATACCAGTCTTATATGACACTAAGATTTTAAAGTGTCTAAGTGTATAGCACACTTAGACACTTTTTATGCATAGCACAAATGAAACTATGCAAAATAAAAACATTTAAAAGCCATGTTTCATTACTCACCCCTTGCCCCACTGAGCATATTTCTGTAATAATTCTGCTTGTTTTTTCTCTTTCTCCAATTTTTCAAGTATTTCCCCTTCAAAATCCCGCTTTTTGCCCGACTTCTTGTCTCTAACAATAGTCTCTGCATTTCGTCCAGACAATTCTTCATTCAACTGAAATTCATCAAACTTTATAAAACTACAGAATGTAAAAAGAAGTATTAAATTAAAAGATTGGCACACAAAATATTGAGTATTATTTTAATGCTGAAAAACAATGGGAACATCTAAAATGGCAAATTTAAATAATTATTCATATTCTTTACTATAATTTAAAATCAGAGAATTAAAAATCCACTGATGCAAAGAAATCAATCAGAGCTTACAATAATAGCAATTAATATAGTATTATAAAATTTATGAAACTTTAAAACTCAAGAATTTTTCCTACTTGACTGATATGTTTCTTTTCTCTTTCTCGTAACTCTTGTGTTTCCTTTCTAAGAGTGGTAGCGTTTTGTAATCCAGCCTTCAATCCAGACAATGTTTCTGTAGGACGGCTTCTTACAACTGAAACATATACAAATGCCTTAATATTTTGCATTACAACAAAGCACTGAGTAACCTGGTTACAATATAGCTTCAATTCATTTGCAGTATTTTAGTGATAAGATACTTTATTTATAAGATGAAATGAAAAAAATGTGGTTGTTTCTTATTTCTGATGGTGAAATGAAATCCTCCAAAGTGATTTTTTGACAGTAAGGAGATACTGTGAAAAATGTAAATAATACTATCAGTAAGGAATGATTTATAATTGATTCTTTAATAATAAAAGATTACTTATCTGATGTTCATTTAATACTGAAAAGAAAAAAAATGCTATATATTTCTTTAAAAATATAATTGACTTTATTAAAAGAATAAAAACTTTTGAATCAAAATATTACAGATAAAACATTGAATAAATTTAATTTGATTTATGTATATTTAATATTGAAATGCAATTAGCACTGATAAAAAATAACGATTTTTTTAGTGTCTAAAATATGCATATAAAATACCAAAAAAAAAAATGTAAATAAAATTCATGATATCATTTCCAGAGTGATCAATTCCAGAGAAATTAATAGTGAGCATATGCAGTTAGTGAAAGAACTTCACAAGTAACACTATGATTTTCAAAATATCTACATATTTCACAATGCTTGAATTTAGCCATTACATAATTCAATGTGTATTTGTATTCTGCAGCTACTTCTTGTAATACTCTATATAAGTATTGTATTATATACATTGATGGAAAAAAAATCCCAACACCAAGAACAAATTATTGTACAGTAATGAAATTTTAGGAATACATTTGTCTAGGTAACATATTTAATTGATTAAAGTTTCAAGATCACAGGTAGAGCCATTGGCGAGAAGAGCCATTCAAATGTGAAATGTTGGTACATTAGTAACCGGTGTAACCGCCAGAATTTTGAATGCAAGCATGCAAACGTGCATGCATTGTGTCGTACAGGTGTCAGATATCAGTTTGTG
Organism: Argiope trifasciata; assembly: GCA_026543055.1. Lineage (NCBI taxonomy): Eukaryota > Metazoa > Arthropoda > Arachnida > Araneae > Araneidae > Argiope > Argiope trifasciata. Next base: position 659,486 of record JAPMOQ010006322.1, on the reverse strand, counting down.
GGATGGAGTTTTATGCCTGTTGCACTTGGGCGGTCAATGCAGGGACGGTTAATACTGGTTGTGGATGACACTGGAGTTGTCGTCCAATGATGTCCCATACGTGCTCGATTGGAGAAAGATCTGGTGATCTAGCAGGCCAAGGCAACATGTCGACACTCTGTAGAGCATGTTGGGTTACAACAGTGGTATGAGGGTGAGCGTTATCCTGTTGGAAAACACCCCCTTGAATGCTGTTCATGAATAGAAGCACAACAGGTTGTATCACAAGACTGATGTACAAATTTGCAGTCAGGGCGCGTGGGATAACCACGAGAGTGCTCCTGCTGTCATACCAAATTGCTCCCCAAACCATAACTCCAAGAGTAGGCCCTATGTGTCTAGGCCGCAGACAGGTCACTAGCAGGCGTTCACCTAGCCTCCTTCTAACCAACAAACGGCTATCACTGCGATTAAGGCAGAACCGGCTTTCATCAGAAAACACAACAGATCTCCACTCCGTCCTCTAATGGGCCCTAGCTTGACACCACTCCCGTCGCAAACGGCAGTGGTTTGGAGTCAGTGGAATGCACTGTACAGGGCGTCTGGCTCGGATCTGTCCTTGAAGTAACCGATTTGTAACAGTTCGTTGTGTCACTGTGGTGCCAAACTGCAGCTCGAATTTCAGCTGCAGACGCAGTACGATTAGCCACAGCGATACGCCGAATACGACGGTTTTCCCTCTCAGTAGTACCACGTGGCCACCCGGAACCGGGTCTTCTTGAGGCAGTACCTTCCCTTGACCACTGCCGCCAATACTCATGAACAGTGGATACATTCCTGCCAAGTCTTTCAGCAATATCGCGGAAAGAAAACCCACCTTCTCGTAGCCTTACAACACGACCTCGTTCAAACTCAGTGAGCCGTTGATAATGGCTTCTTCGTCTTCTCAGAGGCATCCTTGACTAACAGTAACCCACTACGTCAAATCTCAACTATAAATAACGATCACGAACCTTACAGCACTTATTTAAAGCAAATCTCATTTGCATGTTTGTAGTGTCGCTACTAGCGCCACACTTACGCGCGTAGCTCGAAATTTGAATCGACGTCATCTTTCAGATGTATAAACACGCCTACCAAATTTCGTTTATCTAGCACAGCTCCTTCCTAGTGTTGGGATTTTTTTTTCCATCAGTGTATAAATGGTACTATTTTTTTTTTTTTAATATTCAATGAAGCAATTTCCTCTCCCTCTCAAAAACAGAGAATTATAATAAAAATAAATTTTTTACATATATCAACTAAGCATCCTTATTTTGAATAATTTAGAAGACTAGATGGAACATCTAACATAAACACCTGGTAATATTATGAGAGTGTCAACATTATACTTGGAAAATAGAATGGCAAATAAGCCATTACTAATACTTATTTTATTTAGTATTGTTTATTATCAAAAATAATATTACAAACAATCTCACTTTACTTTATGTCTTTAAGATAATAAACAATACAGTTAAATATTGGGAAAAGTCAATAATTTTTGATATAATGATGTCCAATAAACATTTCTGGTAATTTTTAATATTTTTCTACAGCATTAATGAAATTATATGTAAGTATTCATGTATACGTGTAGACATATGAAAAGACAAACAAATATGCCCAATTCTAATATGAAATCATTTCTGATTTAAATTCCAACATAGTTTTACAGATTTCCAGAAACAATAATCACTGCTGTTAACACTTTATAATTCAGTATGAAATCTGAACTCAAAATATTAAAATATATTTAGTTTTGTACAATGTAACTAACATACCTTTGTCACTTCTTGAAATATCTCTTTCTCTTGGGGGCGACAGATCGCTATCTGAATCTTTTTCTTGTTTTATATTCCTCTGAAATGGTCTAACCCTTTCAGGAGAAAGATCACTATCTGAATCACACTTTTTATACTTATCATTTGTAGTTTCTTTAGTTCTTTTGTGCCTATATTCTTTAATGTCTTGTAATTTCCGAGGAGGACTAAGATCACTGTCAGAATCATGCCTTCTTTTTTCTTGCGAATTTGATCTATTTCTACGTGGAGGAGAAACATCACTATCAGTATCATTTCTTTCTTTTACATAGGAATTTGCCTTAATTCTATGTGGAGGAGAGATATCACTATCAGAATCATGTCTTCTTTTTACTTGTGAATTTGCCTTATTTCTACGTGGAGGAGATATATCATTATCAGAATCATGTCGCCTTTTTCTTTCTTCAGATGCCGTAAAAGATTTATGTGGAGGAGATAGATCATTATCTGAATCATGCCGCTTTCGAGACGATTGGTTTTTACTTTTTTGAGATGGCGAATAATCACTAACAGAATGATGCCTCTGACATTTTTTTGATTCTGATGAGGAATGTTGATTGTCTTCAGAGTGAAATTCTTCATTTTTACCTGAAATTAAATCTAAGCTTAATGAATCGCAAAGAAAATAAAGGAAAAAGAAACAGAACAGGAAGAATTATTTCTAAGAAAACAAGTATCAAAGATAATCTAACTGGTATATTGAAAAATACATGAAAACATAACATATTTTTTAAAGTAAATTAAATCATCAGTGAAAAAAAATCAACGATTGTTTTACAGAACTATTACACTGAAATACTTTCTCATAAAATACTAAGAAATTGATTTTGAAGAAGTTCAAGAAATAAACATTATTGAATTATTATTTACAAATGTTAAACAAAATTATCAAATTTTTAATTTTTAAATAAATTTACTTATTGCAGCCATTAACACAAATTAAAAATTATTAAAGTACCACTTACAGAAAAACTTTTTTTTTTCCTTTATAAAATCGAACAAGTACAATGCTTGTTTATTTTGTATTTGAGACTAACTTTAAATGTTTTATTTAGTATACATTTGGAATTGACATTTGAAAACTTTATTAAATTAAATGACAATAATGATTATTTCTTTGAAATAAAATTATAGGGTAGTGACAATATGGGGAATTAAGTAAAACACAGAAAGAGAGAATATGTTTATTTTCTATTTTCTTATTGTATAAGTAGGATTTTCTTTTTTTCTTTTTATAGAATTAGCCGAAATAGTTTCGTAACTTTAATAAATGCAACAATAAAAGATATAAAATTCAAAGTGAAGTACATAAATGATTTATAAAATTAAATCGGCAATTGGAGAAAACATACTAGGTGAAGAATCCAATCTTTTCCACTTAGAAGGTTCATATATTTCTTTTATTTTAACTTCTTCGGGCCTTTCATCTATTACCTCTGCAACTACAGGAGCTTCTTCTTCTTCTTCCACAATTTCTTCTCCACCAAATTTAATGGCTTTAATATCAATATTTTCATCTAGGATCTTTACTCTACAAAAATTAACTTTTTTTTACTTATCTATAAATTAAACTGAAAACGGTACTTTTCCATTTTACGGGCACAATATGTTGCCAATGTGAGCCAAACTAAAACCTCTGATAGACAAGGCTCTCATGGCCTTCCTGACATCACAACGAGACGTAACACTTAATTGCCTTAACATTAAGTCTGTGTATGCTAAAGCCAGGTGAAATTACTTTTTTCACTTGTTAATATCATTTCATATACATCCAAATCATGCAATTCAACACACATATATTGTTGCATTCATTAATAATTAAAATGCAGCCATTGTCCATACCCCCCTGGGAGCATGGCATTTGATATGTATTACCTTCCTTGCATTATTTACAGGAAAGGTAATAAATACAGACACCTCCAATTTAAAACAATTTATTTAAGAAAAAAGGAATGAGAAAAAAATCGTGGATTAATTTCAAAACAACTTCATATAAAAATGTTTTTAAAATTTTTGCTGCAGCGTCAACTCCAAGTAAGCAATGAAAACAATATTTAATGAAATTAATATTCAATTCTATTGACACTTCAAAAAAATATTAAATAAATCTTTGTAAAAATATTAAATAAATAATAAAAATATTAATACTCTTTAATTAAATAAATAAAAATAAATCTTTTCTTTCTTCTTTTGGCTACCATTTAATAGTATCTTTTATCATTATTTGTTTTTAGAAATAACTTTACTAAATTTGTCTTGTTTTCTTTTCTTTCCAGCTTTAGAAGAGCTTTTCAAACTGCCATTGATTTTTTTGAAATAATTATTCAGCAATGCATTTACTTTGGAATAAATTGCCATTCTATAAACTTTTTCTGGTTTATGTTCTGAAATGCAATCACTACTATATGCGTGTACTTGCTCCTCATTCATTAAATTATCAAAAATTATCTCTGCTGCTAAATACTTTTGATTTCAAAAATTCCTCTTCATATATGATATATATTTTCTGACTTATAAGAATGTTAAATTACATTTACAACTTTTTTTTTGCTTTTGTTGAAAAAATTAAAGCAACTCCATACAAAAATGGTTTTATGAATATTTGTTATAGCTTCAACAACAAGTAAGCAATAAATACAATATTCAATTCTACTGATACAAAAAATATAAATAAATCTTGGAAATATTGGAAGAATTTTCTTTGGCTGCCATTTAACTATATATTTTATCATCGTTTGTGAGAAATGAGAGAAAAAATGTGCCTATAAAATTAATATAATTTTGAGGCAACAAAATATAGCCAAACTTTCTAACAAATTTATATGCATACGGAACCATTCAATAAAATAATGAGCAGAATATTATCCTTTCAGTGGAGTACCTTTTATTATATTCATTTTAAATAATTAAGGCTCTTTAATAAATATGATAACATTGGTTAAATTTTCTTTGGTTATTCTTAAATTATCCATGAAACCATAAATTTGAGAAATAATAACTGAATTCAGAATTGAATTATTTGTTTGCTCTAATATGAATGATAGCAGCTGCTCTAATATTTCAATTAAATTGTTGAGGCTACTAATTTTTATTGATAAAGAAGAAATATTTGACAGGCTCATTTTTTCCAACAAAAGCTGACACCTCTAATAAATAATTTATTATGACAGTTAATGCAATTTCAGGGCCAAAAAATTCAATATTCACAAATAAAATTTTGTTTCCTTTATGAATGATATTTCAGAAATTTTTCAATTTTATTAACAAAATGCACTGTCATATAATTTTTAAATTCTTTTGTTTTGTCATATATTTTTTCTCTTTTTTTTAAAATTACGCTTTCAAGGAGAGTATTTTCTATATATTGTTGCTTTGGTTAGATCTTTTTTATTTCTGAATTTTATATCAGAAATGTTGAAGATAACATGTAAGAGGCACAATTTGGCATTAATGGAGATGGAATTGTTTCTGTAACTAGTTTGGGATATTTAAGAAGGGCATTTAATAATTTTCCTGACTTCAAATCAAATAGAATAGTTTCTCTTTCGATATAATTTATTCTAAAATGTAATTCGTAGACCTACAGCAAAGGAAATTATTTGTAAATATTGACTTCCTTTCATGTTTAATTTAAATACAGTAACAAATACACAACATAAAATATATAATCATAAGCATAGAGAGTTTTTATTTTGTTTACTCTGAGGTATTTATTGTTATGTTATCTAATAAAATTTAACAAAATAAACATAATTATAGAATGGCTATATAATAGTAACCAAAACATGTAAACATAATAATGATGAATATTATTATTATTGTCAATAATACTGCTCACATAATAATATATCATGAAATATTTCTTTTTTTGAATGATTAAAATCATGAATAATGGATATTAGCTAGCTGTTAAACTTCTAAAGTGAGAATAAATGGTTTTTCATTTTGAAACATTTGGCAGTGCTTTAAGATAATTAAATTAACTTATCCTACTATGCTGTATGCCTGCTATGCTGATGTAAGGCACTTAAATATTTGTTTTTAAACTCTTCATTTTTAAGAAAGGCAAAAACACTTACTCTTGGGCCATTCTTGTAATTTCCATAACAGTTTGGAATACAACAGATCCATTTCTATTCCTTATTTTTAGTAAATTCAAATGATTTTTCTTGCAAACAAGAAAAGGTGCATCTTATTAACTCAAACACAGAAGGACCAATAATTAAAAAAAGTTATGGTAAGGGGAGAGTTCATTTTATATCAGTAAACTAGAGGAGGGTGAAGTTTTCCCTTGGTTCCCCGATTCACGCCCACCCATCTGTGTAATTTTTCGCTGTGATGTCTTGTCTTTCTGTAATGTAAGTATTCGGGCCTTGTCTAATGGGAGCTGTGGCCAAACGCGAATCAAGTCATCAAGTGAAGCAAATGACAAATCAAATGTCACCAATATGAACAAATTCACCAAGTGTAACTACATGAAATTTGACATAATTTTTATTTGTAGGTGATTTTTCACTTTTTTTGGCTAAAGATTACTAGACAATTTTTTTTGGCACCTGTATAATGGAAAAGCACCCAGAAAACAATCAAAATTTTTATAAATAACCGGCATATAAATATAATTCGAAACAAAACAGGCCTTAATCATTTATTTTTTACATCCTCATATATGTTGTATTGAGAAATTATAGTAATCATTTAAAAATTTGAATTCAAGATTTTGAGGAATCTTTACATTATTAAAGAGCATGTAAGAAAGTATTAGGTATTCCAAATTTTTAAGTATTTCACAGAATAATCTTCTAGGTTTTTGTTCACAGAAAAAGAAAGCTACAGGATGTTTGAGAATGACGAAAACAGAATGTGATTTTGGTCATGTCAGGAATGAAATTTTCAATCAGACAATGAACATTTTCATGTTCTAGTGCATTTTAAGATAAATTTGGAGTTAGTTAAGTTATTTTAACGTCCCATTGTAAAACAACACTAGGGCTATTTTGGAACGGATCTCGTAATTTTGAACCACGGTCAGATGACGAGGTCGACACCTGAGCAGGTAGCCCCCCCCCATTCTACATCACACCAGAAGGGGGACGTTTGGTCTGACAGATTTCCCGAGCGAGAAACCCTAATACGATGATTCTTCGGTGGAATCGAGTCTCAAACCTGAAATCCTCCGGTTCCGAAGCCGAAACCTTACCATCGCGGTCCGATAAATTCAGAAATTTACATCATACCGGCAGTTTTGTTACAGCTAAATATGATTTTAAAAATGTTTGAGATGGAACTTCCAATGAGTGAATCTAATTTTATATTTCTTCATATTATATATTATGCATTTTCAATACAGCACGAATTCGGACTCTAATAGAATATTATTACAACATTAGATTGTTAAATTAAAAAAAGAAACAATGGGAAAATAAGCAGGAGGAAGATTCCTTTTAGATTCACAGAGGTATGTAGAAATTTAATAAATATAATACTACTTTGGTACTAGTGGATTTGAAAGATTTTTCTTGGGCTTCTTTTTCTTTTTCCCATCTTCTAAATATTTCTTTAAATATTCAGTTTTTGATTTTTCAGTTGTCATTTTTGCTAAGATATAAGAATTATTTTTGCCAGAACTTGCATTATACACAAATTTGAACGGTAAGAGGCAAAGTTTGTTTATTTAGGTTTGGTTAACAGTCATGATGCGTGTTAAATAAATTTTGGGGTTAAATTTTCGGTTTAAACTACAATTATCTGAGGAATCGCAGTGAAAAAATAGTGATAAGGATTTAAATATTTATTTTTCGAATTTTTAATTTCTCTTCATTTATTTTATATTTTATCTGTGAATACAAAATAAAATAAAAAAAAACACTTCTCTGAGTTAACTCAGAACCAGCTTGAAATCAACTCAGCAATTATGATAGAATTATTTGGCGGGATTCTTCTGCTTCAGCTTTTGCTTGGTATTGTTTTGCCGGGATCTTAAAAACTGTGATTTTTGAGAAATTCGCATAAAAAGTTTAAAATTAAAATAATGGCTGAAATTGATGTGGATCAAAGATTAAGAGATGTTCAAAAGGAGTATTTAGATTTCCTGGATGATGATGTAATTATTTTCTTCCTTTTTTGAAATTTAATTTAATCTTACAATTTTCTAATATTCATGTTGTTTTTTGCTCTATTATTTCGTATTATTGACTTATTTATAAAATGAAAATTTACGGTAAATAACCTATTAATACTGCATATTAAAAAAGATAATTCAATAATGGCAGATGCTTTTTAAATGTTTTTAGGATGATCAAGGAATATACAGTGATGCTGTGAAAGATATGATAAACCGTAAAGGAAAAAGACTAGTTATTAATATTAATGATTTGAGACGGAAAAATCCTATCCGCTGTCAACAGTGAGTCGTTTTGATTTTTATATACTGTGATTAAAAGTTTACAATTTGATTTGAGCTTCTTTAATTATAAAAAAAACATTTTTAATTATTACAAATATATTTATAGTCATTAGAATTTTAATTATTAGTTTTTCGAAGAACTATAATTATATTTCACTAATATTGATTGCTTGTGTTCAAATTCTTAAGTAATTATATGTGTAAAATTTGCTTGCTATTCTCTTCAACTGAATAACTTAAAGTATGTGTATCATTTCAAGATCATACAGGCGAAATAAATCATGAGTTTTTCTTAAATTTTTTTTCTGCTTATGAAGGTATTAAAATATTTATATATATTTAAATAGATACAATGTAGATATTTTATAATTAAAAGTTATGAATTGTTGCAACTGTGTGCTATTTACTGTGCCAACTGTATAATTCACAATGGAAGTATTCTGTAAAATTCATAATGAATATTTGATTTTATGTAACAAATTTTGGAAATATATGTATTATGCACTAATAATTAGCTTCAATGTTTTATTTATTAGATTTTAAATTGGGAGATTGCATAAAAATACGTTTTGTTAAATAATTTATTTATTTTTTCCTTGCTACATGAAAGTTTTCAGAATTTATTCTTATATCAAAATAAATTTTGTGGTTCTAGAGAAAAGTGTGTGCTTTATAAATGCATGTAATAAAATTGTTTCAAATTTACTTATATTTCATGATATCTAACAAAAAATAATCAAAGTTCTGGCTTTCATACTTTTAATATGTTTATTATGTATATTTTAATAAAAAATTGGATCTTATTTAGTTTTGTTATTGAATTAGATGGGTTATTTGTTATTAGATTTGTTTAGGATACTAAAATTTGACAGTTAACTTCAATTGATAGGATACAAAATTTAAATAATACAATTGAATTACTTTAAAACCACTTTAAAACATTTCTAAATATTTATTTATTTATTTATTTTTTAGCTTACTGACAGCATCCTTTGAAGAATTTGTAGCTTTTCAGAGAGCATTAAAAGAATTTGTCAGTGCAGCAGATCCACAGTACTCAAAAGAAATAGAAGAATTTTTCGTTGCTTTAGAAGGAAGGTATGATCTTTATTTCTCATTTTCAGAATTAATAGATTTTTTATTCATGGGAAGAAAAAAAAAACCTAATGTGTTTTTTAAAATTCTAATAAGTAATTATCAATTTTAAAAGTTTTACATTAGAATTATTTATGCTTTGTTTTTTCCTGATGAAATAAAAAAATTATGGCTTTTTTAGTATATAAAAATTTATAGCATTTTTAACTGATTTTTCAAAACATTAAATGTGGTTTATAGAAAAATACTATTAATTTATAAATATTTTCAGTTTTGGCTCAAGGCATGTCACTCCTAGGACTCTAGTGTCGAGTTATTTGGGTAACGTGGTATGTGTTGAAGGAATTGTGACAAAATGTAAGTTTTTTAAAAAAGAAATATTGGAAATATATCTGTATTTATAAAAAAAATATGCTACTACTATAAAAACAGTCAAACAGGTTATTAAATTGATGCTATTTATTCATTTGATTTTTATGTTACAAATTATCTTCTATTTTTATGAATAATTTTCTTGCATTTGAATTTAATAATTTTTTTGTGAATAATATTAATAACTATTGTATTCAGTTAATCATTTTGTGCTATATATTTGTGGTAGTATAAAGTAATTTAGTTTACTTGGGAAAATTCTGATATTCTATCTATGCAGTTGTAAATTAATATACGTAACATTTCTTAAATTAAAACATCTTCAACAATTCTTTGCTATATATTCTCTATATTTTAGTTCAAATCTTACATTTCTAAGAAAAAAGCATAAATTGAGATTTTTATATAGTCTACGCATATTTTCTCATCATTTTTAAGTTAAAAAATTAGCACCTAATTAACATATTTCACATTCATTTTTAAAAAAATATTGCTATGCAGCTCAATTTCATTTTTTTAATTTTTTGTCAGTTTTTCATTGCTGTTTTAAATTTCCCAAACAACTCTTTCTAAATAAATATAATATAATAATAATAAATATTCAATAAATATTGCAATAAATATTTTTTTTCATGTTGAAAAATAATGTTGTAATTTATATAATAGAATTTTGTAATCACGCTCTGAATATGCATATAAGCTATAAAGATTTAATTCTTAATATACTTTTATGAATAATTATCACATTCTTATAAGAAGTTAAAGATCAACTCACAGATGTTTATTTGTTTTTTTTAACAATTATTTGTTTTGACTTTTGTGTGTGTGCGTATATAGAACTTTTAGTCTGAAAAGTTATTTTTTACCATGTTAAATTATTTTCCTTTACTAATATTTATGTAAAAATTGTTTTTATAGGTTCAATTGTACGCCCAAAAGTCGTAAGAAGTGTCCATTTTTGCCCAGCAACATTAAAAACTATGGAAAGAAGATATACTGATCTTACTACTTATGATGCTTATCCAAGTAGTTCAGTATATCCTACAAAGGTACTTTCATCCCATTCATTATCTTTTTTTAAAATGATTTTTTTTTAATTATTTAAAAAAATTAATAGAGCGCCTTAATTTTTTAAAATTTGATTTTAATTATAATTCTCTTTTCAGCAATCTATAATACCAGAAATTAAAATTGGAAAGCATAATATTTTGCTAATTTTAAACCCTTAAAAGGGATCCTAATTTATCATGTTTGAATATTTTATAAAATCTCTTTTAATAAAAAATTTCAGAAATATTTGATATATGATATTTATAAATATCTTTTTTGTTTCATAATAATTTTGCATTATATTTAAAATTTAAATGTTATCAATATTGGATACTCATTTTAGTACTGACTTTATAAGACATGGAGATTTTAAAATAAGTTTAAATACTTTTTGTTATATAAATAGTTTTTCCATATATTTTAATTATATTATTTTTCAGGATGAGGATGGTAATTTACTTGAAACTGAATATGGATTATCTGTGTACAAAAATCATCAAACATTTTCTATACAAGAGATGCCTGAAAAAGCTCCTGCTGGTCAGCTTCCTCGCAATGTAGATATAATTGCTGACAATGACTTAGTTGATACCTGTAAACCTGGTGACAGAGTGCAAGTTGTTGGAATGTATCGTTGCTTACCTGGCAAAAAGCAAGGTTATACTACTGGAACATTTAGGTATTGTGCAAAATTCTTTATGATGTAGAAATTTTGTAAACATGCAAATTCAAATCTATATTACCTTTTTGTTATAATAAATTTTTGTACTCATTGAAAATGTTAAATTATATGTTGTAATCTTTGTTGAAATGTTAAATTATATGTTATATAGAAAATCTTTACACTTTTATTTAATTCTAAAATTTAATGTTAAATATTTAGAAATAAATCTTAGTAGATAAACCATTTCTGTTTTTTTTTTTTAATATTTAAAGGTTTATTTCATAATTTTTTTAGGACAGTTCTTATTGCAAATAATGTTCAGTTACTTAGTAAGGAAGTGTCACCTCAAATTTCTATGGACGATGTCAAAAAATGCAAGAAATTTTCCAAGCAGAAGGTGAATTTTTTCCCCTTTGTATTTACTTAATTTTATTGCATTTGTCTGTTGATGTTTTAACTTTTCTCTACTTGGTGCTAAAAATAGGATTTAGAAGTCGGAATAACTCCATTTTTCTCTTTCTAGGATGTGTTTGAAATTTTGGCTCATTCATTAGCACCTTCTATTCATGGGAATGAATATATTAAAAAGGCAATCCTTTGTCTTTTACTTGGTGGAGTTGAAAAAGTTCTTCCTAATGGAACTCGACTTAGAGGGTAAGAAAAGAAACTAATTGAGATTTCTTAATATTTACTGACATTGAAGAGAGGAAATTTTGTTTACTAAGTTTAATAATGATATTTTGAGCTTTCATCTTTCATTTTCACTTAAATAACAAAGTTCCTAATGTATAAAGTAAAATTTGATGAAAGTATAGTTATATTTTCTTTTTTGATTCTTGTTCATTAATAATTTTTTTACTATAATTTTATATTTCTTTTCATAAAATTATCTTGTGGTACTAATAAGAGTTCTTATTTCTGAAGTAGCTTTTAATATTAAATTCAAAGTTAGTTGTAGTGTATGGTATTCATAATTGATGATTTTTTTTTAATGAATTTATGAAGTATATTTTTTTTCTAATGCATTTTTTAAGTTTGCCATACTTTAAATAGTTATACAATTTCAGTATGGGATTTTTAAACAGTGGAAATAATATGAATTTGTAAGCTAATCGTAATGTATGTTTATTAATTTATTATATATTTTTTGAGCTGTTTTTAATTGTTTCAGTGACATCAACATTTTATTACTTGGTGATCCCTCTGTTGCCAAATCTCAACTATTGAGATATGTTCTTCATACAGCACCAAGAGCTATACCCACCACTGGCAGAGGCTCATCTGGTGTTGGTTTGACAGCTGCTGTGACCACAGATCAAGAAACTGGTAAGATAACATACAATAAAACTAATAAAAGCATAATACTATTAGACTTGAAATATTTTTTAAAGTATAAATAATGAATTACTAACACAGGTGACCGGAGATTGGAAGCTGGTGCCATGGTTTTGGCTGATCGAGGTGTTGTGTGTATTGATGAATTTGATAAAATGTCAGATATTGATCGAACAGCTATCCATGAAGTTATGGAACAAGGAAGAGTTACTATTGCTAAGGCTGGTATCCAAGCTAAATTAAATGCTCGTTGTAGTGTACTTGCAGCTGCTAATCCTGTATATGGAAAGGTAATTAATTTGTACTTTATTAGTTACCTGTAATTTAAATATTTATAAAAATATATAAAATAATAAATAATGTTACGAACCTGTAGTTTTGCTTTCCCGCTCTGGTACTGTCACCGTAAGGAAGAGAGATTTACAGTAATGTGTATTCAATAGTGAATAGGTGTGACGTCAGAGGTCCCAAGGCTTGGCGACAAAATGGAAAGTACCCGATCCATCCACTAGGAGCCGAGATACGTCTAGAATGCTCCTGATTGGTTCCGAAGATGTTAGCTCCGCCTCTTCTTCAATGGGCTGTGAATTTAACATTTAATCCAAGTCTATTTCAGTCAAATCTACATCTTGCGATTCAATCAACTCCTGAATGTCACTCGATTCTATCTGTTTGAACCCATCTCGTCCTATTCAATTCGCAATTTTGGCTATGTTTGAAGTTTGCATTTAACAACATACTTTAGACAAAGTTGTAATAAGATCTATTTTACTTTTTTTATTAGTCCATTTGACAGCATTTACAAAGGATATTGGGTTGGATACCTATTGGAATCCTTTTATTATTATGTATGTACTTATTAGATCTGCGAATAAAGAAATTTTTAGCCGTGAATATAGCAATTGAGTCGCATTTTTTTAATCCCCGAATAGGGAAAATGCGAATAAGGAGCTTTTACTGTAGTCCCGTGGTGCGAAGTAGTGAGTCGGCAGCGAAGGCAAGAAGAGACAGTGAATAGTTTCAGCCTGTTCCTTAGAGACCTACCTTAGCATAGAAAAGAATCGCTTAAAGATTCCCTCTCCTCCTAAATCCTGTCTAGCCGCTCTGTGAGCTGTGAACATTGTCACTACAGAATTTGTGCCTGTGGACTACTATCTGCAGTGTGTTCGTCTCAACTGTACATAGTTGTGTGTAAATAATTGCCGTCTTTGTGTTGTGCGGACTTCGTCTTGTAAATAAGCGTCTGTGTTGTGTCGTCTACTAAAGGACTGATCATTGTCTGTGTGTCATCATCATCATCTCACACTATACACACCCATTATACGAGGTAAAAAGAACCCAACCCGGATTTTAAGATAGGATCATGAAATCTGTAAAAATATAATTATTATATAATGTAACTTAAGTGTTTGAATAAATTTCTGATATATGAAATGGTAAAAAATGATTGCTATCTATTTCTGCACGTTATTTGTAAAAAAAATATATTTTTTAAAGTTTTCCATAATTTTTTAAAATAATTATATTGCATTATTAAAAAATATTTTGAAATTTAGTGAAAATCAAAATATAATTTTCCATTAATTCTGTTTTAATAGTTTCCTGTTTTTTTTTTTTTTTTTTTTTTTTTTTTTTTTCAGTGTATATAAACATTTATGCATTAGGTAGATTGAAATAAAATGGGCTCCTATTCAAAAATTTGAATATGTTTTACACATCCTGAACATTCAATCTTATGCAAAATTATTTTGATAATATCAAGGAAAACAATAAAAGAAATTAAATAAAAATTATAATTAGTTTTACTTTATGTTTGTATTTTATTATCATTTAACTTTGAATCTTCAATTGCTATATTCCTTTCACACCTATATGCCTAAACTGTTATCCGTTTGATATAAATACCTTATTTCCAAATAAAATCAGTAATGTACTATACCTAAACTGTTATCAGTTTTTCATTTTGAATTAAATACTATTTTCATTTTGTTACTTTCAAGCAATATTTGTGTTGCTGTAAAAAGTACTTGACTAATTTAAGTATCTGTTTTGTTTTTTAGTATGACCAATACAAAACTCCAATGGAAAATATTGGCCTGCAAGATTCACTTCTGTCTCGTTTCGATTTATTATTCATTATGTTAGATAAAGTATGTTATAGTATTTACTGTTATTTTTTATATTAAGGAATTTTATTGTATGTATCTAAAAGTTTTTTTATTATAATTCTAGATGGATCCTGAAAGCGATCGGGAAATTGCTGATCATGTTGTCAGGATGCATAGATATCGAAAACCAGGAGAGATGGATGGTGAACGTATGTGAAATTAATAAATTTTTTTTATTTATTAAGCTATTATAGATTTTTATAAATTATACAATTAATGTATGTATGAAATAAAGCTTTTTTGTGGGTACAGTTGTTAGATGTTTATATTTAGCTCATTTTGATTTAAGTTTTTTTTCCCCTATTGTATCTTGTTTATATGTGAATTTTCTGGTAAAAATGGCTTTGCTGATATCATTTCTGAAATTGGTTGGTTCTACAAACTGGGCTTAATCCTGCACTCCTTGAAAAATTTTACTCTATAAATCCTTTGCTTTAGTCTTTAAAAGACCTATTATATTGGTGTGAGATGGGAAATTCATTATTAAAGAAAGTGGCAAAATGGAAATCAAAGCATGAATAATTTCATACTTTCTCTGTGTGAAAATTATTAAGTTGTTTACATAATTTTTTAATTCAAGAATTTCATTTTTATAAAAGTATATTGTTTTCAAGAGGAGGTGCAGAATTTTGAAACTTTTTTCCTAAATTTATTTGTTAAATTTTTTATCTGTTTAATTTTAAGCATTATGGCAGTTTTTTAAGTTATTAAGCCATTCTTAAAATTTTGCTTAAAAATGGAAACTAATTAACATTCTTTAACAACAACAAAAAAAAAAAATGTGTGTTGTTAAAGTTGTTTTTAAGAATTTATTCTTGATTAAATGCATTGGAAATAACAAAAAGAATTGCCATGATTTAACTGATTAAGTTATACTTTTTGTAAAAATTATCCAGGAATACTAGAGACAAAATAGCTTCTCTTATGTTTTAATTTTAATTACTGTGGTATCTCGTTTGCTAAATGGCTTATTATTTCAAATAAACAGGCAAACATTTCTTATTAGAAGTATTAAAAAAAATTGTGTAAAGTATTTAGCTGACATGCTTCTAGAGGAGTTAAAAAGTGGAATAAATTTTGTTAGATACTTATTGTGAATGGTTTAAAGGTAATCTCTTCAAGAGTGTTCTCAAAAGAAGGAATTTCTTTATGTTTAACATTTTGTATTTATTATGTTTCAGAATTATTCTAATTATTTTTTTCCCCATAGCTTTACCCATTCATACATCTGCTGATTTCCTTGCTACAAAGGATCCTGATGCTGAAGAGGAACAAGAGGAAAATACACCTATTTATGAAAAATTCGATGCTCTTCTACATGGATCTCGAGCAAAAATGTAAGATTCATACATTTGATATAATTTACAATTTAAGGCCTTTCTACTTTACATTTTAAGTCGGTTAAATGCAATGTGGCTGTATAGCTTTTTTACAAGTCTTGGCAAAATGAATATCTTAATTAACAGTATGAAATATTCCCTATTATAATTTTTTTTTGCAAGAAATAGTACTATTTTTGTAAATAATATGAAGAACTTTTATCTTTTTCAATTGTTTATCTTGTGTTTCTTGTATTATAATTTGTATGACAAAGAAAAAATTCAAATATTTGGGGTAAAGAAAGCATAATAAGATTTGCAATGTACTTTCTTTTCTTTCAATGCTGGTTATATTCAAATAATTTGGAGTCTTTTGAGCTGTCTTTTTGCTTTACTTTGCTATGTCCTTTGAACTATATTTTATTATACTTTCTGATCCATTATTATATTTTTATTTATTTATGTTTTTCCTTTGTAGGGAGAAAATTGTCAGTATGGAATTTATGAAGAAATATATACATTTAGCCAAGACAGTAAAGCCTACATTAACACCTGAAGCCTGCGAGCTTTTATCAGAAGAGTATGCTAAACTTCGTGCATTTGATACGCAAAATTCTGACATTGCCAGAGTAAGTTTTTAATATTTTATGAGAAATAATATTTGATAAAATAATTAAGTTTTACAATTTCTGGTTTTGAACTGCTGAAGAATGTTAACTCTTAAATTAATCTTTAATTATAATTGTGTAATTACTTTTCTAGTTTGAACTGATTTTTTTAAATTGCTGATTTTTCATTTGGAGATGCAAATTTTTGAATCAAGTATGACAGATTTAAAATATATTTTGTATTGAAAACTTCAGATATCAATTTTCACTGAATTTCAAATAATTATTACAACATGAATTTATTATTATTTAAGTTTTGCCATTGTTGCTTTCACTGTTTTTCATTTTAATAGACTTACTTCCATTTTATATATCAGTAACTTTTAGCTGTAGGCCCTGTATGGCAATTTTCACATAACAATATAGGAATCGAGGTGGATTTATTATTAAAAAAGATGTGCTTATTGAAACTGAGAGAAGGTTCTTAAATTGGTATAATTAGTATAACCATGATGTCATAAATCATTCTATAACAACATGATGCTATTAACTTTTATAGTGATGTCTTAAATAGCTCATTTTGAAGAGATTTATTAGAATAAGAAGATTTTTGCATGTGAAATATTATGAAGATTGGAAAAACCAGAAAGAAGTTCAATGAAAAAAAAAAATCCAACTAATGTAAAAAAAAGTTAAATAAATTGTTGCAGAAAGGGGGAGGGGAAGTAACCAATAAAATTGATGACAGAAGAATCTGCAGAAATCGATCAAATACAGTTATTTTATTAATCATTAAATGGTTTGTATAATGGTAGCAAAAATATGTAGTGTTTCATTTCACTAGAGTCCTTAATTTTATGTGATTTTAAATCAGAAAAAATGTGCAAGTGACCAGTATCTTCTTTTCTTCTACTACTAATTTATGAATTTGTTTTGTTAAATTTTTGTCAATAATAAAAAGAAATTTTTCTTCCATGTGAATATGAATATTCATTTAATTTACTATTATTTCTGTTAATGTTGAATTTTATGTCTTATTAGCTGCATTTACAGGAAACACATTTCATTCCAAAAGTGGATATTAATAATATTAACAAGTAAAATCATTTAATATCTAATTTGTGTCAAAGCAGTTTATTTTTATACAACTGTAGGATTCATTTATTGGCTGATTGAATGTAGTATAATTGAGGAAAAATGTTTGGATTACCCCTCCCCCCATTATTTTGACTGACTGCAATTTTTTTTTTCTCTGAAAAAAAAAAAGGGCAGAATAACTTGGTAAAGGCAGAGTAATCTGGGGTTGGGCATCTGGATATATTGTTTTTGAAAATGAAATATAATTGTTAGTTAAATTTCCATTATTTTGTAACAATCACACAAATGTGCATTTTGTAATTTTATTTTCTTGTTTTAAAATGCAAAAAGTGTGAAAGTTGATTTAAGCATGTGGAATTTTCTTATATATATATATATATATTCAATTTTTTGTAAAGAAGTACTGATGTAAAGTCAATTTGAAATGCATTTATAATCTGATGCTTTAACTATATTATTTCAGACTCAACCTGTCACTGCTCGATCTTTGGAAACTTTGATTCGTCTATCAACTGCTCATGCCAAAGCTCGTATGTCTAATACTGTTAATCTTCGAGATGCGCAGGCTGCTATTGATTTGGTACAATTTGCTTACTTTAAGAAAGTTATGGAAAAGGAGAAGAAAAGAAGGCGTCCAGAAGAGGAGTCTAGTGATGAAGAAGCCGATGAGGCACCTAAGAAAAAGTAAAACTTTTATTATGACTTATAATTATGTAGTTTAGTTATATTAACATCTGCTTTTGTAACTTAGGGGTGGACTTTGTAATTTTGAAACATGGTGAGTTGATAGTATGATAGCTTCTTTCCAAATTTCTAAAACAGTAGGTGTAATTTTTAAGACCCATAATTGTAATTAATAAGAATTAGTTAATTACTACCAAAAGTTTTAAATTTACAACAAATTCATTTTTGATATAATAATTATATGAAGTAGAATAAAGTCTTATTCAGTAACTGAAGTTAATAAGCAGTGATGGATGATATATCACCTGAGTATATTAAAAGTTTATAAGAGCTGAAGTACGAAACAAAATTAGGTTAGTTAAAAATTGCTTAAATTAACTTTGAAAAAAATTCATCAAAGCTCCAAAAAGTAGTACAATAAAATTGATATCACTATAAAACTTTTAATTCTGAGATTGCGTAAAAATATTCTTGGGCGCATTATTTAAAAAAAAGTTCGGGCAGAAAGATATGTAATATTTCAACCACATTAGAGAGTTGTAGAAACTTTAATGGCACAGTTAATATTTTGAGATGTTAAGGAACATGTGTACCAACTTTCATTCAAATCCATTCATGAAATAGAGAATTGTATGAGCTTAAATTTACTCATACAAATTGCTATATTGTTTTAAATCTTTCTTATACAATTGTCAGTGAGTGATATATATGCAAATGGATTGCTATAATAATTTTTTAATGATTTTTTTCATCTTACTGTAATTTATTGTATAGAAATTTACCTTTAAATTATTATATTATAAAAACACCTTTTTAATGTTTTTCCTGAGTTTTTAATGATTTGATTTTATTCACAGGAAACCTTCTCAGCCAAGATCACAACCTGGTGAAGAAGGTTATGATCCTTATGATTTTGAAGAAGACTCCTCTACAGGTATGGGGACTTTCTTGACTGTTTTTAACTATATATATAATTTATAATCTTGAGATAGAGAAAGTTTTAAAGATATTTGCAAGTTGAAAATTTTATATTGCCTGCTGGCAGTTGCTTCTCACTACTCCTGAAGGTCACCTGAGAAATCCCAAAATTATTTTCTTGAAGTGTTTAAAGATAGTTAAATCACAAAATGTATTCAAATTAAAAAAAAAAAATGGATAAAAAGGCAATTTGTGCCGTTCAGATGGTTGGAAAATCTTTAGGTGGCTGATCGGTGTTTGAATGTCTTCTCATAGTTTTTTTGAACAAGTGGCGGGAAGAGAACCTCCTATAGACAGCACTTTGTCACTGTTAAAAAACATATCAGTGATCCACCTCCTTCCCCCCCCCCCTGCATTTTTTTTTCTTTTTCTTTCTCTCCATTAAAAACGAATTTGAAAGTTTCAGAACTGAATACTGATCTGATACGAAGTTTATAAAGAGAAATGGAAGTAAGCAAAATTATGAAAACAAAAGCAGATTCTGAGTATCACTAACTACTTTAAAGTTTTGGGCAAATATTATTATAACCTTTGTTGTTACCATAACTTAACTTGTGTTGCAAGAGCAGTTTTAAAGAATTTTTTTGCAATTTTTTGAACACAGTATTTTGTTAAAATTTCTTGTGTGATTTTTTACATACAAGAAATATAAAATATTGTTTAAAAAATGTTTTTACAATATTCACAGCATTGAAAATTATTTCATATATATATATTTTCATATATATATTTTCATATATATATTTTCATATATATATTATGATAGAAGTGTTAATAATTTTTATTGTATATGTACAGTGATACAGAATTGAAGAAAGCCAAATAAATAAAGAAATAAAATCTTATAAGGAAGAAATGCATATAATATTTAACATATAAAAAATATAAAATATATTATTTAAAAAATTTCTAGAATATTCGTTGCATTAAAAAATATTTCATTTTTTAAATATTAAATAATTGATAGATGTGTTTTTAGTAAATTATATTGTAAATGTATAGTGATTCAGGATTAGAAGAAAGCCAAATGATTCTTATAATAAAGCTCAGTATGTGTTGATGCTCTGTAGACCAGACCATTGGATCTACAACTACCAAATTTGGCACATGCTCCAATGAATTAGGAATTTTACATTTTTATATAGGCTTTCTGCTCTTTGAATCAACGTTAACAAAATATTCTTGAGAGACTAATATTTTAAATAAAAATTGCTTAAGTCTAATCAACAAAATCAATCACTGTAAAGTCGACTAATTTATGAAGTTAAATATCTCTCGTCTATAAAAAACGGTTGATTTTAGACCATTTCATTGACCATCCCAAAGAAGATGTGCCGATCTTCTGCCAGGATTTCTCGACAGTGACCTTTGATTATGAAAATATTGATTTTTTAAAAAGTTATTAATGCATAAAAACTTCATAAAATGGTCATATTTGATTACGGAAGGTAGAAACATTTATTTATTTATTTAAAGGTTGAAATGTCAAGAGTATTTCACATAATATGATTTCCTTAGATCAAAGGACTGAAAAATTAAAAACTTCTCAACTTCATAAGTACATTTAATGACCGAAATAAAATATTTTTATTTACAACGTTTAAATATTTTGAAAGTAAAACTGAGTTTTACAATGAATCAAATAAATTTGTGTTGAATAATTCTGTAAGGTATTGCATAAATTACAAAATTCATTCTGTAGTGCACATACGACTTCAATTCCAAACGACAATGTCTTCAATTTTCACATTTAAACGAAAGACATGTAAAAAAAGTTTTTATATTAATTGTAATTTAAAACATTTACAATTTAATATAAAGTTGATATTTTGTGGTTGCTGACTGAAAATTAAAGGAAGAAATCCGTAGTACAATGAACATACCTGTTTAAGGCCATCATAATAGTATGATAGGATTATATGATAATGAAAATCTGAAGTTTAAAAATATTCTACAGTAAAAGTTGTTAAGATACCAAATTACAAAAAATATTTATTTGAGATTTTTATTGATCATTAATACTTGCTAAACAGTTAGTTTGGAAGGTAGCAAAATAATTAAATAATAATTAATGACTGTATATTAAGAAAATGCAAATTTGGTTTGGGAAAATTTCTTCACAACCTCTGCAGTCACTCTGAATTAATTTAACAAGTCATTTGAATTTATAGATTAGAAGTGATTTTCAACTTTTAAATTGAAACATTTAAAGTTATATATGTACATATGTGACTCATTTAGTTTGCTAGTGTTAGAGCCATTCAATAAAAGTATATCTTAAGCCTAGTTACATGCACATATTTCCATTCAAAATTTTAATTCTGTGTACGGCAGCAAGTAATTCTTCAAACAATAAAAATAAGCTAACAATGGTCCCCTTCTGCTTTGAATAAAATATTCTAATAGAAAAATTGTTAATGAAAAATAAATTTCATTTAAATCCAGCAACATGGTTAGGATTTCTATATTTCAGAATTACGTTTGCGAGAAAGTTTGCCAGTTTGTTACAGAAAGGAAAAAAAATTATTCTGAAATCAAACCTAATTTTTTTTTAGGCCCACATTCTAGTTCTTCTCGAAGAGATACCTCTTCTCAGTCAGCATCTGCATCTACTTCAAAAGTAGGAGATGTTACAATGATGGAAATATCCAGGTAAGTGAAATAATTCTATGTGCTGTAAATTTGAGTTGTGTTTGTAGAATTTTTATTGTATGATCTAAATTTGTTGAATAATTTTGGTCAAAAATATTATACCTTAAAAATATGATATTACTTATCAAAACTATTTTGTACACTAATTATTAATTAAAGTAATTTTCATTGGATTTTTTCAAATTTTGCTCTTTAAATAATAAATTATTTCAAAGTAATATATATTTTTCTTTGATCCTTATGAGATCGCAACAGTATTCCAAGCTTTTAATGGATAAAATTTAATATGGTATGGTAACAATTAAAATTGAAATTATGTTAAAGCTAAATATACGGTATTAATCAATTTTTTTTATTCACATTAATAATCTATAAATATTTATCTTCGAGGATTTTTGCTACAATAGAATATATATATTTATTAAGAGTTTTTTTATATTGAGATGTTTGACATATTCATTCATGTTGTTTCTCTGATTCAAACTACTCTTGAAGGCAAAAAAATTCTGTTTAGTGTGGAATTAATATAAGTTGAAGTGAGATCAATGAAAATTAAAATAGTGCTTCAAATATTTTCAGGCTGAAAGACTTCCGAGGAATTATATCTAAACTTTTCAAAGAGCGCCATGCTCAGTCAGTACCTTTGCCAGAACTGAACACTTATGTATCTGAACATCAACCAGAAATACCATTTACTCCAGAAGAAATTAATTCTGCTCTTGATGCAATGACTGAGGCGAATCAATTGATGGTTGCTAATGATATTGTCTTCCTTATTTAAGTTGACAGAATTAAAAAGATTTTACATTTCACTTCCAAATTTGTTAACATACTCTGTTTCATTTTTTAAAAAATTGTAAATATATTTCTTAATAATTTTGTATATTTATAAATATATTTGTTTGAAATAAAATGTCTTGTGAAGACTGCATAATATGCTTATATTTGTTCCAAGAATTTTATTTGGCACACACTCACCAAGTTTTAAGTGTAGGGTGGTATTGGTCACCATAATTAAGTGTGGTATTTGAAATGGGTGTCAGGGTGAGTTTTCATTCTTTCATATATTTTTCATTCTTCACTCATTATGCCAATGTATATGGAATTTTGAGTGTATCTGAACAAGTAGTATATGGTTGTTTTGCTAATTTTAATGACAGGAGGGAGAATAAATAGTTCTAAATAATAATTAAATACTTATTTTCTATTTCACTATATTGATAGTAGCATTTCCATTTTGCATGAGAAATAACACTTAACCCTATACTAGTGAACTATGCTTAAGAATATAAAACATTTATGCCCAAATAACATATTTTTTGCCAAAACAGGTTTATGTCCTTACTAAATGTTTAATCTGTTCGATTTCCATAAAAATCAATCTGTTATACTGATTCCAACAAATTTATTATTTTAGCTGTAATTAAGGAATTGGAATTGAAATATTTTAAAGAGTGTATGGACTAAGTTTTTCATCTTCTTTGCAAGATGCATCCGACAACATTTTAAATTTTAAGTTACCTGCAAAAAAAGAAATTCACCAGTACCCATTACCTCGAAATCAAAAATAATCAAATTACTCATTAAAATTATAAATCAAACCCCTTATTAACTGGAATCATTAGCACACTGACATCCCAATTAAGTATTTAAAAAATATGAATTTTGAATTTTGTTCTACGTTTTTATGTTTTTAAAAGCATATTCTGACTTTTATGAATAAATTATTTTAGCTCCTAAATTGAATTTGAAATTGGTCATTTAAGAAAGCATGCACATATGCTTTTGTAGCTGATTCAATAATTCATATATGACTTGATTGAAATAAAATGCCACTAACATATCCAACCAACTCATTGTTTTTTCAGTATATATATTTTTAATAGCTATTAAATCAAATTTGCCATAGCTTTAATCTTTATCACTATTTGCTTCAGTTCTTTAATTTTTAAGTCCTTGGCCCCCGACGGATGATTCTTAAAAATTGACGGTTATTCCCTTGAAATGATTTTGTAAATGAACTTTTTCGTTAGGTTTATGAAGATTACATCAGCTGAATTCTTTTAACCTTACCCTCATCCGCCAATGAAATCTACTTTTTCAGTAAAGACATTTTTGCATTAGACAACTTGTTTCAACTGTTTGAAATTACATCAATAATCTGGCTGTTTTTGCCACTTTTCTGTGGAATTTCTTCGAAAATGATATAGTCTCATATTTCCTTTTAAATACTTTGAAACTCTCAAGATATCAAGTTGTGAATATTTCTGTTCCTTGATCGGTCATCTCGAAACATTAATCAAGATTTTGAAATCAGTAGAAGAATAAGGGCCCTGGTGGTAAAGTCTCGACTTTGGAACCAGAGGGCTTCAAGTTTGAGATCCTATTCCACGGAAGAACCGTCGTGTAAGCGTATTTGATGCATATTAATCTTTGAGATAAATTAGGCCTAATTAGTAAATGCAATTTATCTATTAAG
>JAPMOQ010006322.1:624627-634727 GCA_026543055.1 Argiope trifasciata | reverse complement strand
TGGATGCTGCCGATATAAATAGGAGAATTTTGACTTATTCCCAACAATTAAATCTGTCAGAATCAAATGTCCCCCCCCCCCCACTATGGTGTGGGAAAGTGGGTGTTGTTCTCGTCATCTGACCGCGACTCAAAATTATGAGGTCCTCGAAATAGCTTTCAAGTTGCTTTAAAAAGGAACATTAATATAAATAAATTAATGGTAGAAGAGTAATATCACAGAGTCATTCTGATGCGAATTAAAATAGACTAATGAATCAAATAATTTTTATTCATTGATCCGAATTCCAGAAGATAGCTAACAACTTTTCGCAATTTGTAGCATCTTTGATGCAATGAAATGGGTTAAACTCTTATGCTCGTGTAACGATGTGCGAACCAAAACAAAATCACGTTTGTTTGTCAATCACGGTTAAGATACCTTTTTTCCTTGATCTTTCTTGCATAAAAGTATTATCCTCCGCAATACACTGAATGTTTTATTAAGGCTATGAATGCTTTGCATAGAATTGGCGAACTATAGTTATAAATAAAATCTTTGGCGTTAATCTAGCATTTTAATTATATCCACAAAGCATTTTTTTTTTGGCGATTTTTATGTGTGGCATGGGGTTAATGTTTAAGTACTTGAAAATCGAATACCCACAATGTAACATTTTTTCGCAGACTAATGAAGCTAAAATTTGAAACTGCATTTATGGTCCCATGGCTACATACAAATTTCATCTATTTGTCTTTGCATTTGCGTATATGTAAAACAGCACAGACAGATAGATGATTAACCTTTTTAGAAATTTCATGAGAAATCCGCATTTTAGAGGCTTTAGTTGTAAATCAAATTTTATATATCTGGTTCTTTTGATTTTGTAGTTATCAAATTCATTTGCACTCTGAAAAACGGGACAACAGAGTTCATGTAAGTAAATTTCGTTTAAAATTTGATAGAAATCTACAAACTAGGTTGTAATTCCACATACCAAATTTCAATCTTGTTCAGAGCGCTTTGGAGGTGAAATATTCATAGAGAAACTAACACACTCACATAATGCCTAAAATGTGTTTTTCGAAACTCCAGATGTCTGAAATGAAGAGATTCATCAAAATTTTCATTTTGAATTTATTGACGAAAACAATACTTTCACCTTATGCACTTCATTACAAGAAAATAAGGAAGTCTGTCTCACATCAAACTTCGGATGAGTATGGCATGTTAAACGCCAGGTTAATGACTGCCCTTATCTATTTCTCTGGTAGAATTTTTGCATATCAAAAGTTAATATGTTGCGATTGTTACCAAAACGTATAAACGTTCCACCTCAAATGTATCGCAACACGATTGTTCAACTGATAAATAGTATTTCGAAGATAATAGATAATTAAATACGGCCACTGCGAACTATTTAAGTTGACCGTTTGCTCTTACTTCATCTAAAAAAGCTCATAAATATGTTATGCTATTATGACTCATAAATGTTCTCTTGATTCCCTTTTAAAGTGATGTTAATGCTTAAAATAAGCAATAAAATTATATCACAAAAATAAACAATAATTAAGAAATCATTGTAAAGTAATACATCAAAGTCACAATAGTTTAGTTTAAACATATTGACGTTTCGGTAGATAACAACATGTGAGCCACTTTGGAATAACCATAATTTTGAATCGTGGTCAAAATACGAGTGCGAAGTCTGATTTTTTTATTCTTCCAATTTCCATGTTCGAGCTAATATTAATAAATTGCTTTATTACAGTTACAAAAAAATGCATCTTGAAGTGAATAGATCTCTCCTGAAGATATTGTTACGGATTTTCCTCCTCCTTACTATCCTAATCCGTCGGGTTCGTTTACCCGTATCGTAGGATGTATGGTGTGAGAAGATGAGCACACACAATGACCAGTCCTTCACTAGCCGACATAATACAGACGCCTTTTATTTAAAGGACAACACAAAGACGGCAAATATTTATAACATAATAACTGTGTACAGAAGACAACGATGCACAGCCGGGACGAACACACAGCAATACTCTATTTCAGACATTAGTCCACACGCAGAAATTCCGTAATGACAACGTCCACAGTTCACAAAGCGGCCAGACAGGATTCAGCAGTAGAGAGAATCTTTGAGGGATTCTGTCTACGCTCACGTAGGTCTCTCCAAACGGCTGAACTACTTTTCCTCTGTCTCTTCTCGCTTTCTCTGCCGACTCACTACTTCACACAGCGGGACTACTTCTCAGTTTAGGACTGCTCCGTTCCCGACGACGACGTAACAGGCTACAATACAAGGTACAACGACGACAGAATACGACTCTCACAGCGATCCAGCACACCGCCGATAATTCGGTATTCTTTCGACGTCTCCGTTCAGGAACCCCAATTCAAAACCTCTCAATTCAGGTCTTCTGGCTTGATCACCGAACCAGTTCAGGATCGACATACGCAACAGGCTTCGACAGAAGACTCGGCGATGGCGCACAGCGATCTAGCACTCGGTATTCTCTCGGCGTCTCTTCCATTCAGGAATCCTATTTAAGACCTCTCTTTTTAGGTCTTCTTGATTGTTCACCGCACCAAACCGGTCCATCTTCAGATTGCCGGCCTTATATAGCAGCAGGAAGAGGGACTAAAATCTTTTGAACCAATCAGAAAAATTCTGGACGTATCTCGGGTTTCTAATGGATGGATCTGGAAAATTCTTGATGTTTTGGGTATTATCCATTTTTTCGCCAAATGGTCGCCTTAATGATGACACTATTAGTGCGGGAAATCAAAATTACTGATTCGTAACAATATTGTTCCAAACCTAAAAAAAGCCACGTATCTTACCACAACGTAACAGCAAACTTATAACCACAAATATTTATTTTCCTTTGATGATATTCTTAGCACCGAAGTTCTCTCTCTCTGATCCAAATATCCGAAGGAAGATGTTATGGCCAAACTAATAAGCAGAACAACTATAACACCTCTTTTTTGAATCGTTTTAACCTCGAAACGAAACCCCTTTGTCACGAGTATAATAGCATTAATGATACTGAGCACATTATTCTTTCGTGCAAAAAGTATACTTATAAGTATAATGGTATTGCTTAATACTATTCAGCTGTTTTATTGAATTTAATTTTAAAAAAATACAAAAATGAAACTACGATCGCAAATTTAAAGTTATCGTGTGTAAACATTATTTTTAAGTTATTATTTGTCCTAATTAATTTAAGTCATTGACCAGTTTGAAACAATCACCTCTCTTTCTCTCTCTCTCTCTATATAATGATAATTTTTTAAACTTCCATTTTCAATTTTTCTAGTTGGGAAATAAATTTATGGAGCTCGACCGATTTTAAAATTAAAAAAAAAAAAAAAAAAACCATTGTTGTTCTAAGTATTTACTCATGGGTAATCTAATAGTCCCGTGATTATACTAACCAGTATCATTTGCTATTAAGCCGGTAACTATTCAAACAGGTTTAAACTGGTTAATGACAAATTAATTAAGACAATGAATAATTTGGTCGCCAAATGTGACAATCTTCTGCATTATTTTCTAATAGCGAAATTAAATCCTAAAAGCGAAAAATGGATGCCTCAAAAGCAATAAATCGCCAATTTGTTGCCTACGCACGCTTCATTTTGTGGCTTCAGAAACTTCAAACCAAAACAGCACCATGCTGTCACATGATAAAAAAAAGTACTTATTAGTAAAGGGTGAAGAATTGGTGATTCGTTGGTGTTATTTTCAATTTCAATTACATTATTATGGACGAAAATGGGATTTTTTTCTGTAAACTTTGAGTAAATAACTGCTTGTTTTCTCCTTGGTAGTTAGAAACGCGTTCATAGGTTTGCGCGTTTTGGTGCTACATTAGATGTATTTTGAGTCCTTCATTGCTAATTAACAAGTACCAAAAAACAAACAAACGAGTTATTGATGTTTGAGTCGCATTCATTTTAGACGGGAGTTTTTTGCCTTGGCCTCTTTTCCCTTAAGCTAAGCCCCCCCCCCTCCTACCATTTTTTTTTAAGCATACGTTTAGGTAATATGAAATAGTGTGCGATAGATAATGCTTTAGGAATTATTTTGACTACTAAAAATGTTGAAAACCTTGCATAGGTTTTATTGGTTCGATGCATTAACACAGAAGATGCTCATTGTTCTGGACAAATCTGAGCAAAACGAATTTCTTTAAGATCTTGAAACTCATTAAGCTTTTTGACTCTGCCTTATTTCAAATCACACATTTAAAAGTTTCCCCTTTAAATTAATTTTGTGTTTTATTTTCCTTTTTAATTATTCAATTTAAAATAATTATTTTTTCAAGAATTGGAAAAATGATCTTGGCTTCTCTTATTTCAAAATCAAATTTTTCATTTAATATTCCATTATCAAAAAGGTTACATATATGAAAACGAATAACATTTGTATTAAAACAATAATTGCATTTTATTTAAAATTTCCTCCAGATGAGAATGTTTTTCCATATTGAAATTTATATTAAAAGGGGATTGATCCAAATTTACATTCGTCTAATCAAATAATCGGGAGAGTAATATCGTGAAAAAAAGAAAACATGCTTTTATAATAATTTAATGATTAAATGATTATATAATGAATTAGTCCATGCATAATTAGCAAAAGGAAGCATTTACCAATCATCCATCATTGTTGCAACTGCAATGAATCATTCACATATGTTTTATTTTTCTTCTTTTTAAGACCAAAATATTTCACAAGCATCATATAAAATAAAATAATACGAGACAGTTTTACTGTCCTTTTGTTTCGATCAAGATACAAATTTCAGTTTATAGTTCGAACAAATGGTTATTTACAACGTCTTTAGTTTCAAAAGAAAGAGAACAGGGAGAATAGATTGCATATCAAATGGGAGAAAACTATCATGCTTGTGTTATTTGACATGAATTTGTTTTTAATAAAATAAGCATGCATTTCTTCAAAGTGCTTCCTTAAGATGTCCTAGACCGGAATTCTTCATTGTGATTAACAAAACATCACTGCTAGACCTGCAGAACTAATATGCGGTTGATGAGAAAATGATGCATTGTCATGAATAATTTTCATTTTTTTCACCTAAGTTTTCATCCTCCAACAATTTAAAAAAGTATAAAGAGGTTTTAAAGGCATTTGATGATGTTATGTATGCATTCATAGAAATTGTGGTATTCATAGAAGACTATGTTCAAGTAAAAAAATTTGACCTCTTGATTTTGATTAATATCAGTATTTCTTATTATAAAAATCATAGTTGGAATTACATTTATGCATTTTTCTATTTCTCCATGTGTTTGTGGATACTGCCACACAATAGCGTAAACAACTACTAGGTGAATAAAAGTATATAGTCAATAGGGGATAAAGTATATAGGATAAAGTATATATCTATATAGGATAAAATATATAGTCTATATAGTCTTTATAAAAAATTATGAATCTAGGTCAAATTTTTGAAAAAAAAATCTGTCAACGGTAAGAAGCATTTTATTTTCTTATAAATATTTGTCTATTCTATTAAAACGATTAGGCAAAAAAAGCACAGAAATTGTTAAAAACTATTTTGAATATTTATGGTAAAATACATTAATATAAATATTATACTGTCTTTTTTAACCTTGTCTCTTCACTAATTAAAAACTTTGAGATAAACATATATTTCCAATTCGAGAAAGGCTTTAAGTGGTACAAAGAATTATATTCAATTCTATATGGGCCAATAAATGTTCTGTTTTCAATGCTAATTTCATGATAACCTTTTGTAATTAGAGAAAAACTTTATGCTTACTCTGTAATCATTTTTAAAAAAAAAATCATATTATATGAAAAAAGTACTTTTGGAGAATTCTGAAAAATTAAATTACTATGAAGAGGTCTACAAAATAGAGTATATTATTACGAACTTGCAATGCTGTTTCCCAGCATTATTAATCGCTGAAAAGACCGTTTTGTGATCAGCTTTATTGGGTGCTGCGTCAGCGATCTCAGAGCTTGGCGAAAAACTTGGCGGCCATTTGAAGACTTGGAGACAAAATTTGGTGATAAAATAGATCTCGTTGGGAACCTTGAGAATTTTAACGATCCTTCCAGTAGGAATTGAGCCTGATTGGTTCAGAACCATTTCTCCCTCCTCTCTGGAACAATAAAAGGCAGACATTCTCAAGCTACAGCCAGGCTATTGCAACCTTATTAAAACGTATCAGAGACCTTAAAGGAAGCGAATAGATTGATACAGGATACTAGCAGGAAGTTGGAAAATTGTAGTCCTGGCACAGCTGGATATAGCGATCTAAAGAGAAGTTTAGACGAGGAAAGAAAAATCCGCTGATAAGAAAAATTGAGGAAAGGAAAATCCGCTGACAAGAAAAATTGAAGAATGCAAAGAAGACTGACAACTACAATAGTATTTACAATTTAAGATACCTCTTTTACATTAGAATCAAAATTGAAATCTATAGGAGACTTGCCAAGGCAAAAATGTGCTACAACTGTGCTGGGTTCTTTCATAGCGCGCAATGCAATCTGCGCTGCATCAAATGTAATGGAAACCATCCCACGCAGCAATGCGAAATTAAAGACAACATCTCGGAACTCACGTGCATTAACTGCCATGAAGCTGGACACCTAACCTCTTGAAGGGGGGGGAGAGGGTAAAAATTACCCTTCAACTAGACCGAATCCCACCCTGAGAAGATCCTTCATCGATGTTGTTGGAAAAAATCCAGAAATCAAACTTGTAAACAAACCCAGAGAAACCAACCGAACTAATGACCCTGAACAACTCCTAATTGAGCCAGCACTTAACTCGAAAGAAACCTCCACAAAAGAAATAGCAGAATCTAAAGCTATATTGGAAACCCTCAGAGAAATAAAAGCCCTACTTCAAGATCCTTGTCCTTAAAGAAAACAACAGATAAAGAAAAAAGGAAACTAATTCTTATCAACGCACTTCTAGCCTAACCTCCCAAGATTCTGACTCCTCCTTCATGAACAATAATCTGTCCGGCACCCTTTCCCTCCAACTCAGTCCTGTTCAATTTCCATCTCACCACCTACAACCCAGAAATCGGTCGCACCGGAGTGGTCGACGCCTAGCCTACCTCTCTACGCACTCCGCATCGCAAGCTCTCGACTCATTCACGAACCGCAACGGAGGAAGAAAAGTCAATGTCAGCCATCAAAAGCCATGGCTAAATTTCCTTCCTCTTTTCGCAGCTACAGAAGATAGCTCCTGTTGTGAAGCGAGCTCTCCTTCAATTGCAAGTCTTTGGGCTACAGTCAGTCAGAACGATGCTGAACTACCAGATATGATAGAAGTCACTGTCATCTAATAAACGCCATGGCTTAACTTCTACCAACTACACGTCACTACAGGAGGTAGCTTCCTAGGAAGTGGGTACTCCTTCAACATTAAAAATCTCAGCTACAGTCAGTCGGAATTGTAGACAAGTAACAAGTCGTTAAAAGGATAATGAAGCAACGGCAGAATAATTTGATGAGAAACAAGCATTGTGTGGAGTGAAGCGATTGCTGAACTGAGCTGTGTGCCGAGTCCCGGTGTCTATTGTGGAAGTGTCTATCGAATCTTGTGAAGAGTAACCAGCCGCAGACAGTGAAGAATTTTAGACGTTTGGAGAGGCCGTTGAGTGAAGATATGTGGATTCCCACTTACTACTGAATTCTATCAAGCCGCGTTGTGTGCTGGGGTCAATTACTACTGTTTGCTGAAATGTGCTGCTGCTTGTCCATCTCGACTGCCAATATTTGTCTTTTTGTGTTAGTGTCTTCATGTTTAATAAACGTCGTCGTTGTTTTCTGCTGAGGTCAGATGAATTTTTCACACCATACTCATGGACTGAAGACGAACCCGGTGACTTAACGGACTTGATGAATTGAAGTGAAGTTCCCTAATAATATGAATTATAGTCCTGTGTACGTTGATATGATTATTTGAAATGAAAATACCTCAGCAACTGGCAATCATCTTGTAACATTCCCCGTCCCTCTTTAGTGAGAAAATATTTTCTCCAGCTGTGTTGCCTTTGTGTTTGCTAGACACCTTGAGATAACCAGATGTTGCAGATGGTCTCCTTTCGGAACCTGAGGCATCTACAGCCGAAATAACACAAGTGGAAGTCCCTCGTCCAGAAGGCAGTGATAGTGCTTTCAGAGACAATGGAACATCCAAACATCTGGATGCCAAATTTCCCTATTTCAAGCGGACCCCAAGTTTCAGATTTTTGGGCGCGCCTTAATTACCTTCCGACGATAGACTAGTGCCACTGAAAAGGCCCTTTTGCTGGATATGACTGGCCGGAAGAGAGGACCAGTAGCCACTGAAGAAGGGGAGGCAGAGAGGTGGAGACTGTCGCTGAGATAAAATACGCAGTGTTTTGGAAAGAAAAGAAGAGTTTCTGAGAGACTGCTGGAGTACGCCCTCGAGTCCGGGAGATATGGAGCACCGCCTGAAATGATCACTGACTGACCAACCCCTGAATTCCCAGTGGTGTTGTGTTTACTATTTAATGGAGAACTTATCTTCAAGTAAAACCCTTCAAGTTGGACTGTTGTGGTGTAAATAGCAACTATTTAATTAATATAAGAACGAGTTGATCTTTGTGTATATATAGGGCTGTAAAATATAGAAGTGTCTAAAAATTCTGAGTATTCTTTGATCTATTGAGATCAGATTAAAATCCAGATTAAAATTGTGGATGGATATTAATAACATTTTAAATAAAATCTCTATCAGAAGGATGTACTTTTTTCTACATGCTTTTAACTATTACAGCATAAAAATAATGGATATAACTTAACAAAGAGCATAATCAGAGGCGGATGGTTAATTTCATATATTACTTTAGATGTTACATTATGACCATTAATTTATCTGTTTCAAATTTAACTACAAAAATTGATGATTCAATAGCTTTAATTCCCCTTACAGAAATTCCTTTAATACACAGAAATTCATTATCATTCTCAATTTTCTTTTTAAGGATTCTGAAATGAGTCTTCCATTTATATCTTCAACTTTTATTAACGCTTGCCGCAAATATTATGCAAGTTCGTTTATATTTATTTTTAAAAAATCTCAGCAAGACTTAAATTACCACTTAATAAAATTTATAATTTATTACTGTTTAAAAAAAGAAGTTATTCACGAAACTGGCATTCATATGAGACAACCAAAGCTATTAAACCATCTAGTAACCATAGCAACGCCTATAAATCGCAGGGCATTGTTCGGATTAGTAGATGCCATTTGGAGTTTGAGCAGAACTTGGTGCCGTCTGCTTTGACCTTTTTATAGAGAAGTTAGGGTGATTCTCGAATATAAGTCATTCACCCTTTATACACAATATATTTTAAACTTTTGATATGAATCAATGTTATAATTACTAAATGAATATAATGAAATTGATTGGAATCTAATCAGCTGTATTGCAAAATATTAATATAATCCTATATAATTAATTCATGGAATTAGTATTTTTTACGGATTTATTTAAGAACAAGTCTAATAATTTTTTAATTGACCTGCCTATTTACTTTCCTCAGCTCTACGGCCCTAGGCAACTGCCTTGTATGAAATCCGTCGATGCTTGCAATCACGTTGAACGAAATATCATCATTTTTCCGCCCAGCTTTAATTGTCAAATTTGGCCTTTTTTCCTTTTACGAAATCTGTAAATCGACTAAGAAATACATTTCGAAACATATGGAAACATACGAAATTAAATTCAGTTTTCCAAATTGTATATTTGGTCCCATTTGCTGAAACTGCACTATGACTAAATATGATGAAATATATTATATCTTTGACAACTAGTTCAAATAAAAAATACCGCTAAAAGAAGTTAAACTTTTTACACTCAACCACCTTTTGCAATATGGGGAAAATTAAAATGCTTATTTCCATCTGTTGTCATTGCCTCATGCAATTTTCAATGTTTATTGGCAAATAACATTGAGAAAATTTCTGTTCTTAAAAATAGACTTCATCCAGAAAAAAGGACAAAAAAAAAAAAAAAAAATCGAACATGGTTCACTAATTTTCAATTTTCAAGTAGGATAGGTGACAGTT
>JAPMOQ010006322.1:601290-613473 GCA_026543055.1 Argiope trifasciata | reverse complement strand
ACACACACACACACACACACACACACACACACACACACACACACACAATTACTTTGGATTTTGCACACTAACTCATATTTGTAAATATTTATACATTTTATTTATCAAGTAACAACTTTATAACGTGTTTTTAAATTTCATGTTTTATTTCCTGACTATGAGAAGTTTTGACATAATAAAAAAATTAAAAAAATCATTGACAAATGAAGGTTGAAAGTTATTTAAATACAATAAATTTTATTACTATCCACATTCATCCGAGGTTATTAAGACTTAAAAAAATATTTTATTGCTCTCATTTATATTATCTCTATCAAGTTTTCAGTTAGTTGCACTGTTTTCTATCATACATATATATATATTTTATTATTAATATTTGCTTTGAAATTTCCTCTCATTTGAGATTCCCTATATTTTGACACCAGTTTTTGTAATTTAAGCATTTTTTTAAATTTGTCCTTGTTTCTGTACATTTCTGACATTCATAAAAATCTTAAACAAGCCATGCTTTATATCACCAAAGAATGTGTCGCTGTTGAAATTAGCCTTTCCTGCTGATGTCTACAGGTGTTATTTTCCATTGCATTTTTTTTTTCTTTAAAGATATCATCTACTTTTCTCATTGGATTTTTTTGAAGGTTACTGGCAACAAAACCTATCCTGTTGGGATTTGGTGCAATTTGACCTTGGTGGGCTCATTTGAAAGCAGTACAGTGAAGCAATATGTAAGTTGTAACAATGAAATGAACTGTAACTCCAAAGGTGAATGGTTCGAGAAACAGATAACAAAGTTCATTTCGTTGTCACTGCGTATTCCCGGTTTCAAGGACAGCAGGATTTAACGTGAACACTGTTTTTACAAATGTTTCCTGTTGATATCGAAAAAAAAAAAAATGTTGCAGAAAGTTCTCAAATCTGAATATATTAGACCAGAAGATTATTACAACATTAATGAAGTGTATGATTGGTAAAGATTTAAAAAACTACCAGCAGAATATATTTTTATTATATGAGGTGCTAAAAAGTGTTTGAAGTCCTAAAGGAAATCAAACTATCTATCTCTACTTATGATAAAGGAAAATACGCATGTGATAGCGTTTAAGCTCCATCATTTGACTTAGAGCTTTCAAATTTTGTGCTAATGTAATTTGAAGCAAATGCATCTTGAAGCTGTATTTTTTGTAATTTAAATAGACCTTTAATCAGTAAAAAATTAAATGAATTTTTGCCATTTTTCGCCATAAATTTACAAAATATGCAAACACAACTGATTTGTCCGAAATTCAGAAATTTAAACAATATTATGCATTGATGCCAATTAAATTGCTGATTAATGTTTTATTATAAAATCTTTTTAAAAAAAACACAGAGTATTTAATTCAGTTATTTGATATTACATTCATATTTATTTTCCCTTCCTTGTATCTTTTATAAACATCCATATTTCCTTCTTTCATTTGCATCTATTTTATATTACATTCAAGTTTATTCTTTTCACTTATATCTATTTTATATTACATCCATATTTATTTTTTATCAGAATATTTTTTTACACTACTCTATTATATTTCTGTAGATTTGTATTTATTTAATTTTCTTTTAGTTGCCACGCTAAGCTTTCCTGAATTTTGATCATAAGAAATTTTTAGCCTACTTTTTAACGGAAGAGTTTACTTTTACCACGAAGTGCAAACCGTTTCATGATCACAAATGTCGTGTGATCTTCTTTAAGTGTTGAAACCTGAGGATGAAAGGTTCTGTCTATTATCTGTGCCGACGTTCTTATTCTTAGTCTAAACACGAAGATTAAAGAAAGGTAACAAGAGGCATCGTTTTCTTATTTCTCGTGTATAGACCTGGAGTAGGAAAGCAAAGGCAGAGTATCACAAAAGAGAACGCACTGTTAGAAAAGCGAATACCTACATAGATAAGGATTTAATGACTTTATAATGTTATAAAACTTAAATCCGTTTGGAAGGATCATACCAAAGAACGGGCTTTAGGGTATTAAGTTAATATGGCTTTATAACTGCCAATGTTCATACTTACACTTTTTTTTTGGTTTTTATTGATTAACTTCTTTCACAAATCCGCACTTATTTAAAAGTTAAGCAAATTTCATGGTTATGTATCATGAGAAAATGGTTCAAAATACTCCAGATCGTTGAATCTAGAACAATTAAATTTGGCACTTGGGAATTTTTTCCGAGTTAATTAAATGCTTTTTAAAAAATATTTTCCAAAATATTAATTAAATTTTTAATCAGAAATTAATCCATATTTTGGCATTTTTTCTTAATTACTTAGAATCTCACGCAGAACAGAATGTTGTACTCTGATGTGCTTTGTTATATTCAATATTCAACAATATTGAAAATATTGTTTAATATCATACAGTAGAACAGAATGTTGCCCTCTGATGTACTTTGTTATATTCAATATTCAACAATATTGAAAATATTGTTTAATATCATACAGTAGAACAGAATGCTGCACTCTGATGTGCTTTGTTATATTCAATATTCAACAATATTGAAAATATTGTTTAATATCATACAGTAGAACAGAATGTTGCACTCTGATGAGCTTTGTTATATTCAATATACAACAATATCGAAAATATTGTTTAATATCATACAGTAGAACAGAATGTTGCACTCTGATGTGCTTTGTTATATTCAATATTCAACAACATTGAAAATATTGTTTAATATCATACAATAGTGTACGATATATATATGTGCTATTAGGAATCATTACTGTTTAAAAACCGCTTTTACAGCACTTTAAGAGGAATTATTTTTCTTAATGTACCAATTTCACAACAGTAAATTTTTTCTCTAATTAATTTTTTGAATATAATTTCTGTTGGTGGCATTCAAATAAATGCCGACTGTTACTGACAGATAAGAACGCACCGTGAATCTTAACGCTGACATTGTAGGATTTAGCGACTAAGACTGTTGTTGGAGGCTAAGAGGTTACAGATCGAAGATGAAGCACACTATTTTTACTATATAAAATCTAATATTATGAACAATATTTAAAAAATTCTTAAATACAAAGGATAGAACAAAGAACTTTAAGAAATGTGATTACTGTGGATAAACAATACTGAGAAAAAGCAAATTTTTCAGAGATCACTTCGATAAAAATAAAACTGAAAACTGCAGAAGCCAATGATATTTTGAACTATGATTTTCCTTCTTTTTGATTTATGGAAGCTTGAGCAAATAATTGTAAATAATCATGAATTGCATTATATCCACCAGATCATAATATTAGATTTTTATCTTTCTCTTTTCCTTCAAAGTTTGATTGTGATATTATATTTTAGTTTGTTTTTTTATTTTCTGATTGCCACAATCAGCTTTGTTCTCTTTGACTGACAGCTTTGTTAATATTCTTTTACTTTGCTATATTCCTTTACTTTGTCACGATGGAGTTAGGAAAATTCGTGTCCAAAATGTGTGGCTTTTTAATTTCGGTTTATAATTCCTATGGGTCACTTTTTCAATAAATAAATCAAAGAGAAGTAAATTTATCTTTAATTAGACTGAGAAAAAATTTGTTGTCCACCAAATTAATAAATGTTACAACTCTAAAAGTATTATCATGTGCTTATTTAAGCGATCCTTTACATTTTGAAAAAAAATGTGTGAATGATAATTAACTTTTAACAGAAGTTTCCCACCATTTATTTAATTAATTTTTTTATTCTCTGTAATTCTTAATGCCATTTTCTGTTTATTTATATTCTTGACGTTTTCTTTTCCAAGATGGCTAAATATTTTGCGCCTACTCTTTATTACTTATGCAGCGTGTGTTTTCATTTTTCTTCAGCAAATGCTATTTCAAATACATTTATTGTTTTATTAGTCCCACTAATGTTACTTTATTCAATGATTTTGACATTTTTTATAACATTAGTGCAAAATGTGTAAGTTCACAAATATTAAAAAAATATATACCTA
This sequence comes from Argiope trifasciata, assembly GCA_026543055.1. Classification (NCBI taxonomy): domain Eukaryota; kingdom Metazoa; phylum Arthropoda; class Arachnida; order Araneae; family Araneidae; genus Argiope; species Argiope trifasciata. The sequence continues at coordinate 609,499 of JAPMOQ010006322.1, read as the reverse complement.
ATAACTTTTGATATGATGTTCACATACGCAGTGGCGGATTTCCACATAAGCGTTGGAGGCGGTCGCCTCGTGATTTGAGATCTGCGGGGTCTCAAAACGTATATAGTAGTGCTGAATAAGTAGCAATTTCTTTTCATTTCAGATTTGTTTACAATTTTTTTTTCTTCTTTTTACTCAGAAAAATCAAAGAAAAGGAAAGAAAAAAGAAAGAAACTAAATGAAAAAGAAAAGAGTAAACCAAACATAGGTGCAAATAACTATGAATGAAAAAACTAAAAGTAAATAATTTCAAAAGTAGTGATATTCAAGAAATTTCTAAGATATAACAAACTATAAAATCTTGGGGAAAAAAAACACAGATGTGTTAAAATTCTTTGTTCCAAATAAATTGAAATAAGATTAGCAAAATCATATGATTCGAATATTTTTATTAATTGAGCGAGATATGGCATACTGGGTACAGGGAGGATACAAGTGTTTTCTTTTCTTTTCTTTTGGAGGAGGGGGGAGAAAATGAGCAACTGTGTTTTAGTTAATTTAAAAGTGTAGTGTACACGAATGCATTATAATTAAAATTAACTTTCAGTCACATATCAGAATATTTTTCTCATGATTTATTTCAAATTTATTTGCAAATCTGTGAGATCCATTTTGTCTTTCTTTGGCTAATCGACTCACATATCACATTTCTCAGCTAACCATAGGGCAAAGAAAAAAGGGGGGGGAAATAAAGAAAGAAAGACTCCTTTTATAAGAAATGCCCATGCCATTCCTTGCCACCGATAAAACGGTGTAACATCGATCTCAAATTTGACCTTACGTCAAGAATGACTTAGTATTGTGGAAACTTCAGTGTATTTTTGTTTTTTGTCTTCTACATTTCCATCATTTTATTCTCTTGAGATTTTCTTTTAACTGAATTTTTGAAGATACCAGCTTCTAAACTCATTTTTCAAGTATCGATACAAACAAATACTGTTTTCTGAGAATTAAAAATACAGCTTTTCTCAGCCATCATAAATATTTATTATATAACTAAACTAAACCAAACTAAACTCGGTGCCATTTTTTATCGATTTAAAAATAATTCATTCTATAGTGTTATTCGATTCATAATTCATTTATTTTCTATGTGTGGTAATTTAAAAAAAATTGAAAGCATTTGATAACAAAAATATTATAAAAAAGAAAATGAAAATTTTAAATTTGTGGCTTGTCATTTTCTTATTAATTTAGTACTTTTAAATAAAAGAAAACATTTCTGACTTATTAAAAAATTCCATAATAAATAAGGAATATATAACTATTTGAATAAGAAATATTTAATATATAACAGTTTGCGTGAAAACATACTTAACAACAATAACGAACACGCAAAAAAATTGAAGCAATATTTTGAGGATTTATTCCCAACATAGGAAAAAAGCATTTAAAAATCACACTTCCTGCGATAGCTTTCATCAAAATATATATTATAAAAAAAAAGGTTGAAAAATTTCATTAGTTTGGTACAAAAAGGACTCAAGTGGTATTTATTACTCAATAGAAGCAGAATCAGTGTTAGATAAGTGGAGCAGGTTTTATTAAAATGAACTTGATTATAGGAATGTTAACATTTATTATAGCAGAAGAATTTGCAGCTAAAGTCACTGATTTAATCTTTTCTCTGAACCTTTTGCTGAAAAAAACCTTCTTAATTCTTAATTAAAAAAACAACAACTAAATTATGGAATTTTTTGCTGCTTTTTTTTTCCTATTGATATTAAGATTCGGAGGATGGGGGACTTGAAATGCATTTAAATCTAGGGAATTGCGTATTGATTTTTGAAATTCTGAAGTGTTAGTCTCTTCAAATGCATTATAATAAAATGTATGTTGTGTATAACAAATTTGTATTATGTATAAAGTGTTAACAGTTACAATATTCAAATCATAGATTGCTTTAGGAAATTTATAACTGCAACTCTTATGATTTAACTCGAACACTTCATTCTTCGGGACAAAAAAAAGCTTGGGATTTTTTTTATGTCTTTGAAAATATGCTTTTTGTTTTTTCCGGCATGAAATATTTTGAAATCAGGTCGAATGTTTCAGAAAAACCACATCATTAAACAGGAAGATTAAGTATTTTTAAAAACTGTATAATATATAAGTTTATATATATAATCATTCGCCTTTATATATTTAATCGTTCAGCAGCAAAATTGATTGCTTTATTTGGATAATTTTTTAATGTCAATTCAATGCTATATAACGAGAGAAAAAATATATAGTTCTGACTTTCTTGTTTGTTTGTCCGTCTAAGTAAAATGAGCGTACTTCGCGAAGAAAATCTTTTTAATAATGTTCAAAAGCACTAAGAATAAACGAAGCTGAGGCAACGGCAGTATTTCTTCTTTGTACACAGGGGCACATTTACGAGTTGAAAAGTCTTGCAATTTGATGCCCCACATCTCTGGAAAAGGGGTTTAAAGTAGATTGACTCTTCTAAATTTATGTCCGAAGGAATGAAGCGTCTTTTTACCACTCTGCCCTTGAAACTCCCATTGGATAAATATACATTGGAATCTTTGCCAACGGTTCAAGACTAAGGACAAAGATTAAGAACAAAAATTTAAAGTGGACGAACAAAGGTTAACAATTTAAACGGTAAGTACAAAGATGATGTTAATTGTTGAAAAATGGCTAACACTCAAATTACTTTGAAAGAGGAAGAGGTCTTAAAAGATTTCATACAGATTCAAAAGATTTCATACTTATAAAAATATGGTTTTTTAAACTATTTCTCAGAAATATTTGCAAACATAAATTAATAATAGATTTTCATGATATAATAGAAAAGTGTTTGAAAATCGTGAACATTTTAATAACGAATATCAATTCAATCTGAATTAAATATCGAACTTGATATAAATATAGATGTCGTGATACTTTCTCATCTAATATAATACTTTTAATTGTCGGAAGTAACAAGAGTTTACTTTTTCTGGTACGATTATTAAAACAGCGATTTTGGTATAAATCGGTGAAATATTTATTCATTAATCGCATATTTGATACATATTAATTTCTCTTTTTGATACGTTCCAATTCCATGAATCTTTTTAAATTATTATTTTAGTTATAAGTTTAATGACCAGAGCAGAACAGATTGTTCATATGACTATAAAGAACTCGGTATGAAATGCTGTGTTTTGCAATATCATTTAAATTTTATGCGAAAGTTTTATTAGCTTGTCTTAAATTTTAAGTTTTGAAATGTTTGCCATTTGTTAAATTCATAACTATAACTTACAAATTTTTCAATGTTAAAACTATCACAAAAATTACACTTTAATGCTTTTTAGTTTAGTTTACCTTTCATAATTATGGCGGTAGTTAATTTCAAACATTCTATTTTATTTTTAATCTTCTTGAATTAATAGCTGTTTGTTTTTATATAAATACTAGCTGGTACCCGGCACGTTGCTGCCACAAAAGAAATAATTTTGAAAATATCGCTTGGAATTTGAAATAGTTTAATTAAGAATGATATTTATTTTGTTGTCGACAAAGAATACGTTCGCTGAAATTGTAGGATATATAAATGAGAAGCATAAATAGTATTTATTCTATTTTTAGTATTCTCTTCCATAAACAAATATTCATTTCCATGTATTAGATTTGTGTATTCTTTTAGAATTGTAATGCTTAGTGTTCTTTCAGAATGGTAATGAAAGAAACTATTTATTGTGATTCGTCTAATATTCGTTCAGAATTCTCAAGTTTAATGTTAAAAAATGTGATTAAAATATTTTCTTTTAAAATTGATTAACATAGAAAATACAATTATACCAAAAAATCTTTAATATGGTTGAAAAGATAATTTTTTGAAAACTAAGCTGGTACAAAATTGTTTGTGCTATATTATTTTCGGAAGTTACTGCAAAAAACCGCAAAATTTTTATTAAATGTTATTTAAAATTTCAAACCTATAGGATTGGTTTCCCTAAAACTTTCTTCAATACTCTCTAATAAAACTATTACCTCAGGGAAAAATTTACATTGCATTTACTTACCATAGCTACGAAATATTAACGTCTAGCTTGAATTTAGCATCTTTTCTGAATCTGTTGTGTCTCCTTGGCGAGTTATTTGGTGGTTAATCTATAGCTGATAGATGCTGTAAATAGATCTGAAAATATTTCGTATACGTTAGTTCATAGGTTCCCAACGTGGATGTTTGAGGCTTTCAGCGGGGCGGTAAAAGACAAAGAGAAAATTAGGGGGCGTTGATTTGGCACGGAGCATGGGAAGATTTACCAAATATAGTCTAAAAATGACTTACAAATCACGCTGATAATTCATTTCTAACACGTGCGCGACTATTCGCATATTTCGATATGAGACTTCACTGTTTCAACTCAGCCAGATGAGTCCATCTTATCAACCATTGAAGCATTGTTATTGTCATGCGTGAGGTTTATCAAAGATGAAAAAATATGACAAGAAATTTGCTTGCTACCAGTTTGGAAGCAGATACCAAAAGAAAAACCATATTTGATATACTGGAAAAGTTTTTTGACGAAAAATGAATTCCTTTTAATAATATCTTGTCTGTTGCTACAGGATGGTGCACCGGCTGGTGCATATAGCATGCTTAAAAAATAAAGTTTCTGACGTGTTTGTGGTGCATTGCGTAACTCATATACAGCATTTGGTTGAGGAAATTTTAAGCGAAAGCCTCCATATATCACTGTAATATATTATATGAGCAGTTAATAAAATCAGAAGTAACTCGTTGAATGACAGATTATTTAGTCAACTTTGCATTGCAAATTATGAAGATTTCAACCGATTGCTGCTTCACACAGAGGTGCGCTGGCTTTCAAAAGGTACTTGTTAGAATAGATTTTACAATCTGTTGGAATCTGTGATAGAGTTCCAAGGAAACAAAGACACGGAATTGAGCGACAACCTCATTGTCTCAAAGAATCATATTGCGTGTTTAGCAGACTTGTATAAATTGTTTCATGATGTCAATTTCCAACTTCAAGGTGACGACAAAAATTTGATTAAGACTAAAAATAGCGGTGCTGCTTTCTTGTCCAAACTGCTATTATGTGAAATAAATATAGGCAGACGTGAATTCAATAACTTCCCATGTTTATCAGCACTATCATTCAAGCACGACGACTTGCTTGTTTATCAACATTATTAAAACCCCTACAATAACTTCAAGGAACGATTCCAGGACATTTTAAACATGGACATACCAGACTGGGTTTTGGATCCTTTTTTCAGTGTCAACACAGCAGGATTATATAAGTTAGAAGAAGAACTAATAGAGCTGACGACAAATGAGGAATTTAAAATTAAATTCAAGAATGACTATTAAGAATTTTGTCTGCAGAAGTCGATTTTGCAACTGTATTCAGGATTGTAGTAAATTGATCAACGATTTCTGATAGCATTCCCACCTTCATACTTAACAGAACGTGGAATTAATGCTGAGGCAACATTGTTAATGAAAAAGAGAAATAGGCTTCATGTTACTGAACGCAGCGATTCATGATTGTTTTTTAAAGTAAAATTGAGCTTGATATTAACAAGCTCCGTAAAACGCATCAAATTCAGCCTTCTCTTATGTTAAGTTAGAAATTAAATGTCTTTACATTTTAATAAAAATACTTTTTAATGTAATTAAGTATGTATTAAGTATTGTTCTCTGAAACTGTCCATTTATTTATTAGGAAAGTAATAGTTTATTATGGATTATTTCGTATCATCAAAACCTCTGTCTGTTCTTATAACAGATAAGCTAAAACTTTTATTCCTCTTTTTTAAATAAAGAAGAAATTCAGTAGCTTTTCAATCCCAACAATATTAGTATTTTTTAATATTTAATTCTTGTTTTCACCATGCATTATATACGCTCTAATTTATCTGGAGTGGGAGGGAGGCGGTATTGAATTATTCATTAGAAAATGGGGCACCAGTTCAGAAAAAGTTGGAAACCTCTGCTTTAGATGGTTGTATTATGCGCATAAGTGCAAGCAATTTGTTGTCGAAATTTTATCGGAATCAGATGAGCGGAAAGGCAGCACATAAGAGATATTCAGACATTCTTTTTTATTTATATAGACGCAACAAATTAATTAAATTTCAAAGTAATACTTTCAATATTTTTAAATTGCTCAACCCTAGGATCTGTATGAAATTCGTAACTTTTTTGTTTTGTTTTATAATGTAGTCTTTATTGAACGCAATCAGGAAATTTCTATTACTATTGTTCAATAATATTTAAAGTCAGAATAATTAAATGAATTAAATTATTATTAATAATTAAATTAATCAGAATAATTAAATTAGTGACATCGTATGACGTCATTTCATTAACTGACACATAGACTCTAGTGTCATGCTATAAACCTGTGAGTGATAATATATATATGACCAATTTTTAGAATGAAATCTGTTTAATACATTTTATAAAAGCCTAATGGATTTCGACTTATGCATTCATTATATATTTACAAGCCTTTTCTTGTTGCTGTGCTGTAGAACTTATCAAGAAAGGTGTTATTCTCATCTTTGACAAAGTTCAAAATTACTCAGAGTGTTTCAAATAGTCTTTTTTAAACTTACAAATGGGATGACTCGGTATAAATAAAATTTGAAGAGTAGAAATATGCATCTGGAAACGATTCTTTATGGAAATATCAATTAACATTTTAATTAATTCAAAGTAAGCAAGATTTCAGCGTCTCCCTAAGATACATTCCGAAAATATTTTGTACAATGATTTTCGTTCTGTTTTGAATTCAAAAAATAGTTTTTGAAGATACTAATTTATGTGTCATGTAATTTGACCAGAATTTCGTTGATTGCCTTGAAAAAAATATTTTATATAATTTTTTAAGATATTGTTACAAACCTCCAATATTTTTTCCTTCTGCTAACTTAGTATCATTGTTAGAAAAAGAGAAAGATTAAAAACGATTTTTAATGGATGTCAGATCGATATCACCTAAATCATAAAATTATTTTAAAGATACAGTGATAAAAATAAAAGAGTTCTGGAAAATTCAAGTTGTTTAATATTATCTCAGGAACTGATATCAGTAGATTCTTCTTTAAAATTTCATGCTCTTTCGAAAAAACTACATAAACGGGAGAAATTGAAGTGATTTCATCAATTATTTTTCTGGAAATTGTATTAGAAGTTGGAATTACGTGTGTGGTACAAATTTTTATGAGAGTTGTTATTTATGTGTTCCTCGGATGTGCTCTTTTACCTGAGCTTTGTGTTTTCTGATAGAATAAAGTGTCTTTATCAGCTTCTTAACTTCTTACGCCATGCAGAATGACTTTTGACCCAGAATATTTTTCTATTTCAATGGAATTTGATAAATCTTAATTCCTTAAAAGATATTTAATCGCGTGATTCCTTTCCATTGTTGAAAACCGCAAGTTAAGATTGTATATTATCTTGTATGAGGAGGAACAAGAAAGTGAAACTTAAGTAGCATTATTAATGGCATGAAATTAGAAGATAGTTTACATGGGTAATTGAATTTTAATGGCAAGGAAGTCTGGGAACTCTCAAAATAACAAGACGGTAATAGCCATCAGAATTTCATCCTCGAAATCACATGATTGAGGAAATCTTGAATATCAAATTACGCTTATAAGATTGATTTGAAATTAAAAATGCATCTAATATTCCTGACGAATTATAAGTTTCCAACAAAGAGAGCTAGTACATGTATGAAATTGGCGTATTGGTTTTAAAAGAGAATTAAAGTATGAAAATAATGTAAAAGTAGATAGAATTAAGTGTTTGGCGCAACTAATTTTCTACGCTAATTTCAGTGAGATAAAAATACTTATTGGATGAAAGTATAATAGTTTAATCTACGATTCCTTAACCAATTATAAAATGAGGATATGTATTTAAAAACTGTCACACACCAGACAGAATAAAATTCTTCTTTTTAGTTAACAAAAATAGGTTGCCATTTTTAAAAGATTTCTTAATATAGATAATGTAAAAAGAATATTTTAAAAGACATGGTTTAGATCAAATTGCTTTTTTAAATATGATTTTTGTCAATTTATAAAAGTTATCAAAGTTAGATAATGAATAATTAATAATTTTATACATTATTAAAATTACACATGTAGTGTCCGACAAAATCTTTTTCTTCTTTGTATTGTTTGTTGACAA
>JAPMOQ010006322.1:559036-582872 GCA_026543055.1 Argiope trifasciata | reverse complement strand
TATTATATAATATAATATAAAATTTAATTGAAGTTTTTGAACATTTTGATTAATTATCTTAAGACTTAGGCAATGGTTTGAAGAATTTTGTCATTTTCTCTTGCTTGGCAGTTTTTAAAAGCTCCTTCAATTCAGACTGATATGCTGCACCATTAGCAATTTGCCTCTTAAAAATAAGAATTTGTTCCATAGACGGATCAATGTTCATAAAGAAATTGCAAAGCTCATTTGCCATTCTGAAACTTTCACTAAGATTTTTCAAATTAAATATCAATCCTCTTCTTCAATGGGTTGTGAATTTAACATATCCTCCAAGTCGGTTTCAGTCAGATCTTCATCTTGCGATTCAAGCAATTCCTGAATGTCACTTGATTCTATCTGTTCGAACCCAACTCGTCCTGTTCCATTTGGCTATGTTTGCAGATTGCATTTAGCAACATACTTTAGACAAAGTTGTAATAAGATCTATTTTACTTTTTTCATCAGTCCATTTGACGGCATTTACAAAGGATATCGGGATGACTACCTATTGGAATCCTTTTATTATGATGTATGTACTTACTAGATCCGCGAATAAAGAAATTTTTAGCCGCGAATGTAGGAATTGTGTCGTATTTTTTAAATCCGCGAATAGTGAAAACGCGGATGAAGAAAGCGCGAATAAGGAGCTTTTACTGTATTGAACATTGTTTTATTCTATTCAAAATGTATTTATGTATAATAATGTTAGAAATAAGAAAGTTGGGAGTACGAAAAATCAATAAGAATCAAAATAATTTCAGAAGATAATTCCTTTAGAGCAGAGGTGTCCAAACTTTTCGCGGCACGGGCCGGATCGAAATTAGATCCATGTTATACGGGCCACATGTACATACAAATTGAAAAATATCATTATGAGTAAAGTAGCATTAAATACTATTAATTAATACTATTTTATTGTAACTTGAAAATACAAAATACTAAACAAACAAAGTATAATTATATAGTTATTTTATATAAATTGAAATATTTTCATGCAACTTCTAATGCGAATGATGAAACTGTTTTTTTTTGTTCAAGAATGTCTTTACAGTTGGGATCAAAATTTGTTACACCAATCATAAGCAATGACTGCAACTTCTAGGTTCGCTACTGTGCGCGTGCAATAATTCCAAGAAAACGTTATCGAAATCAAAACGATATTTGTTTATTTATACTTAAGTGCTTCTTTAAGCGAACTACTCAAAATTTATGATGCTTTATTTACAACAAAACAATAAGACTCTGCTTATCGTCAAAATTCACATGCGTATAAAATTTCTTTGATATTTGAGTTACCGAAATATATTTTTTTATTTAGTCTTATAACTTAACAGCGCGATAGACATTTGTGTTTGGTCAAGTACAACAACTCCGTTTTGTTGGCCATGTAGTTTTTCGATATACCTTTATGAAAATGAAAAGGTTTGGGCTAAAACATCATTATGTTTTAAAACCCTCCGCGGGCCGGATAAGATCACTTGGCGGAACGGGTTTGGCCCACGGGCCATAGTTTGGACACCTCTGCTTTAGAGAATAGTAGAAATTTTGCAATAAAATTTAAAAGCAAGCGAGTATTTTCTAATCTTTTTCAGTACTTTTAATGTAAATATATAAATACAGTGTAACATGCATAATTATTGAGAAAAAAATTAAAGTCAAATTCAAGCTTTTAATATGACTTTTCGTATATTTCAGGTTTGATTCGCACACCTCCATTTCATTAGAAAAAAATTGTTGTTAATTATATAGTAACGATAATATGCGCAAAAGAATTAATTTATTTAACATCATAGCAACGATTGTAAATATCAATACAGAAATTACAACACTGAAAAATATTACTACAAGACACGCTTGAAAATATTTTAAAATCTTATTAAAAAATTTTTTAAACTATACAGAAAAAAAATACTGACGAAAAACTTATTTCATTTTTTTAAATAGTATAAAAATAACTTTCTGTGCAATAATATATTCCAATATTATTGAGAAAAAACGTCTAAATGATGATTAATCTTTAGTTATGAGTTAATTTGAAACCTCCTTTACGTTTCTCAGGACCTACCACCCCTAACTTCAGGCTCAATAATTTACAATGTCGAGCGCTGATTAAGATTTTTTTCAACATACATGAGGCTTCATACTCTTTATTGATAGTTGCCGATTTATAAACATAGTAAAGTTAAAAAAAGTCGGCAGTTTTTTGTTTTTTATGTTATTTTATAGAATGTACAAATATCTGAATAAACGTATTTCAGCGGAATATCTACACATATCTTCATAATATATAAAAAAAAAGATCTATAGTTTGTCACTATAAAATAAGTTTGCAACCTCTGAACTCATTTTTTATGCTTTAAATTAATATCCATATTAATTTTTTATTTGGAATTTCAATCAACACCATTTTATAAGGTCTATAATTCTACGATTTACTAGCTCGTTGTGATATTGGTTATTTCATTAAAAAATTTCATTATTTCAGACAAATCAAAATATTTTCTTGTCTATGATTCTGAAAAATTACTAGGCATTAAAGCCCTGTTTTTTTAACTGTCTTACATATGCTCTATTCATTGAGAATATAAACCTTTGTAATGGGGAGTAGTTCTGTGACGTTATAGAGTTATTAAAACACAAATATCCGGTCTGTTTAACTTCTTATTTTCATGATACTGTAACCTCACTTTTCTTATTCGTCTTATAAACTTCTCAGGTAATTAACTGAATCTTTCTTAGCTTTCAACAATGGGGAAAAACAATGCGATTCAATATTTGATAAAACAATGAAAGCGGTTTGAATTCCAAGGTAATAGGGAAAATTAAAGAAAAAAATGCCAATAATCGCCAAGCATTTGCAGTACAGTCAAATAGGTATCATTAAAAAGTGAATCATTTATCCAATTTTTTAAAGTTTTACTTTACTTAGTTAACTTACATGTGTGTAATATTAATTTCAATTGTATGCCGAAAAAATGTTCAAATTTGCTTAAATAATTTTCAATTAACTAAAATTTCAAATAAAAATCTCTTGTAGTCTCACTTTGAAATATATATGGACCAAATTTGTATCTCTAGTACAAGCGATTCGGCCTGTAGAGAATCAACATATACTCTCGCATTCATCGATATTATTACATATAAACCACATTTGGAGGAGAACTCAAAAACTCTTATTAAAAATAATATGACATTTCATCTTATTATATATAGATATTAAACACCTTCCTCCAATTATTACCAATACATCTCAAATTTTCTGTCGCGGTCATTAAACCCCTATGTATAAAGAAGTAATTTTCAGCATTTCTAATCAACAATTTTAAACAACAACTAATGAAAAATATCGTCTGTTTCTATTAAATTGTCTGAAATATACAATCTTTAAATGAGCTTCTAGTAGAAACTGAACAATGGAAATTTATCCTTTGATGAACAAGCATGTTCTCTGTCTACAGCTATATAAAAGCTATTAATGTTATGGCAGTGTACAAGTATTAAATGATGCAAATAAGCATTACGAAAGAGTACAGTCGTAAAATCGCTTTCAGCAAGTTCTTAATTATGTGTTTGCTTTCAAATATATCATAATTCATCTTATTTGAGACAGCTTTGGTTGTTATTTTTTTGTCATCTATTTTTTAATATGCAAAATCTTTTTTTTTGGATTTTATATTTAAAAAAAAACATATTTATTAAAAATAGAGATATATTATTGTATTATATCGACCAAGGCAATTCTGTTTTTATAATAAATCTCCACTTTGCCCATAATAGAAATTAAATAAACGAAGGAGAGATAAAAATAAAACACTACTTCAAGTTTCAACGATGTATACGAATAATTTGATCTCACTTAATGTATATGAATTAATGCATATACAAATTAATTTAACTTAAATTTGATTTTTTATAAAACTTTATTTATAAAATACTAACACCAGTGAAAATATCAAAATAAACCTTAAACAACAACAAAAATTTAGAAATTAAAACATGTTTTTTTTATAGTGCTGGAAGAAATATTTTTTTAATGAAACCGAATTTTTAGTATAATTCAAAAATTCTTCGGTTGTTAAAAATCATTTTCAAAAATTTCAAAAAAAAAAAAAGCAAAAAAAAAATGAAGTAAAAAACAAAATATTTTTAATAGGTGTTGAATGATACAACAGTTTGTATTAAATATTTAGCGTTATAAAGTGAAAGATTTAAACTGTTGTCTTGACTAGTATTTATAATAAAGCTCGTTGCCTTTTATATGATTTTTGAAGGAGGACAATAATCTATTAATTTTATGACACAAAATATATTGAACATATGAAGAAGCTTAACTTGACAAATGTATGAGGTGAGACTACGAACTATTATTAAGTTATTTAAGTTTATTATTAAGTTAATCACTCTTTATGACACCTCTTCATTAATTGACTTTCAAGGACTTTTAGGATGGAAGCATAATTTTTTTTTGTTAATCTATATTTTTATTTGATTCGACTTTCCTTTTCTCATATACGTATTATAAAAAAAGTATAGTGATCGTCAAAAAAAAAAAAAAAAAAAAAAAAAAAAACACCGAAATTCAACATTTTGACGAATTTTCATGTCTCAGAATATATTTTTAAAAATGCCCATCTGTCTGTGACAAAGACAACACAAAAATACTTCGAGCTAGATGCTGGGAATTTAGTATACTGTCTTTACACCAGTTTTTTTAGATTTCTATCAAATTTTGAGAAAAATTTGTTCTAAGTTCGTGAGTCTGATTGTACGAATATACGCTAACACGATAACTAAAAATGAAGAGAGCTAGACTTATGAGATTCGGTACTCAAATTTAATATCTATAGTGTAGAAAACTATCAAATTGTGAGCCAAATTCAACCAAGGGTCGACTGTCTGTCGGTCTGTACTTTCAGAAATATGTAAACTCGATGATTCAAAAACTCAATGCCTTAAATGCATCAAATTTGGCTTCGGATTTTGTGACTACAAGTGCAGTTTGTGTCAAATTTTTGTATCAATCGGTGGTGAAAAATGAGTCTAAAACACAAACTTGATTTTCGGGTATTATTAAATCCATGTAAGGGAATAATCACCGAATAACTAGCCAAGGATGGCACAACCGATTTAGTAAAAATGCTGAATTCAGTATTTCTTAACTTTTGTGCGCCAGTGCCATATAAGACGTTCCCTGGCACGACAAGCTTATTAGAGAATATGCGAAAAAGATTTGGAGAGACCACCCCCACTAGTTTAATGTTTTAACAATATTTTACAATGGTTTAAAAGCGTTTCAAATTTTTTAAAAAATTCTAAAAAGGAAAATATTTATCACATTATCTGTACTGACATTTAGGCCAATAGTTTAATTTTATCATATTCTGTTCGAGAAATCAGAAATATATTTATTTTTCAGTCCTGATTGGCCAGATTGATAGTACTGTATATGTGCCTAAGTAGTAATAATATTTTGGGTAGAGATCTTTTTGGATAATGGGATACTAGAATTTTACCAGTCTTTCAAACCTATAGTTTTGTACAAACTATATTATTACGAAATATAAACCAGTCAAGATACACTATGAATAGATATGACTAACAGCCATAATAAGCGAATTATTTCGTTAATTATAGATAAAAATCTCATTAAATATAAAATGATTCACTTATTCAATCTAAATGTTTTGATTAAATAACTATGTTAAATCAGTTATTCTTATAAAATCCTGATATAGTCCGATTTTTTTTTGTCAGTGATTCTTATTTTGAAAAACTTACCACATGGTTCAAATTGGATATCTTTGGACTGAACAAGGCAGATGAAAGCCGGAATCAGGAAGAGGAAGCTGACACGATTCATTCTTGTTGAAAATTCGGAAGAAAAGGGAACACGTCTGTTTTTGGTGGAGTCTGGAGGAAGTATGCGTATCGTGTGTTATTTGTTTCACTTCTGCCTACCAGAGCTGGCACTGTTGCGTATAAAACAGCCGGGTGTGAAATGAACCTTGGCGTTCTGCACGCGATTGGGTCATGGTTTCTTCCCCTTCGGAAAAAAACTCGCTTGTCCACTTTTCCAACTCAGAACGAAACCAATTTCTAGAAAGATTTTGTGGCGTTTAATGTCGGTTTCACTCGTTTTTCTTTTGTGTTAGCCTTCGACATTTTATTCATTGCCCACAATGATTCATCGGAATATATTGTTCTTTTTTCTTTAACAAGCTATTTTTTATTTTGTTTTGTTTTCAATCCTGTTTCGAATTTCCTTCAATGTCGAGCTTTATTTTCTACTTATTATTTTTCTTCTATGATGCGTCATTATGTCTTTAGTTGCAATGTCGGGTGGTAAAAAATAGAAAACAATATGTAGTTCGGAATGAATTATTCATTAGCTGAAAGGGAGAATGAAAGGCTTGAGAGTTGCCCAATCAAAGCGTAAAGCGGCAATTTGACATTGGGGCATTTTTTTATTCTGAGATGGAGACTTGTTCAACTGATGTAAATTTCAAATAGCAGTACTTTCTCGCTGATTTTTGCTATACATTCGCATTTTTTATATTTCCTAATTAAAGCAGTAATAGTTGCCAGCAAGAGATTTGAATTCCTAAAAGTGGTATTATAAATTCAGAGAAATCTTTGAAAAATGCTTTGATTGAAAATTGGAATGTTGGCTTTTTATTTTCTCATTTATAAAGTATAAAGAAAGTATTCATCAAAAAAATTCGAACATGGGATTTTGACGAATTTCTAAGTTTGAGACCTCCCTGAAATCGAAAAATACGTTTTTGGCATCATGATTGTCTGTCTTTTCAAGGATAACTCAAAAAATCTTTGATCTGGCTGATGAAGTTTGAATGTGATCCTTGAATGAAATTTGTAGATGTGTATCAAATTTTAAGCGAAATCATTCAGTGGAAGTCTGTCTGCTCCGCTTTTTAAATATGAGTTAACACGGTAAATATGCAATTTAGAGAGATTGTTGGATAAAATCAGACACACAAATTTAGTATCTTAAGCGTAGATCAAAACTATCAAATTTGAAATCAAACTCGTCAAGGGAGTAACTTTTTGCTCATCTATACTTACACAGACATGTAAAAGTAATAACTCAAATGCGCACTCCCTTAAGTTTAAGAAATTAGGTACGTGAATTTGTGACTAAAGTAATGGTTCCATGTCAAATTTTGATTTTAATCAGTTGGGAAAAATGTGTCTAAAATGCGAATTCGTTTTTTGAATAACTAATACTGAATACCAGAGATTAATCGTCCAAGGTCCACAATTTTATACAGAAGCAGTTGGAAACACTTTTATCAAGAAAGTATGCTAGAAAGTTTTGGGAAGAGTAAGTACTCCAGCTGGTTTCTTCCTGTGGTATGGTAATGAAATGATTTACTGACCCAGAAATACAAATGAGATCCTCACTTCCTACTGCTCGAAGCTCTTTTTCAGCTAACTTGTGAAGAAATCCGGTTCTGATTGTTTACAATCTTGATTAACAAAAAGAAATTTGATTGTTTTTAAGATCGTTTAAGAATAATAACATCCAAATATCTTGTATATAATGGGTGTCGCTTGTCATGATTAAATTTGATCCATCCAGAGCGATCTGTATTTTCTATACACTCACAATACAATTGTATCAGTATACAAGAACAATAGAAAAAAATCCGATCATCCAACGTTATTCGTATTGTTTATTCGTTTAATTCGAAACAGAAAAATAGATTCCAGGCACATAATTGAAAAATATTCATACATATTTAATTTTTTAAAATGTTCATGAAAAATTCTCGGATAAACCCTTCTTATGAATAACACTCAGTTAAAGATTCAACGAGTGTTGGTGCCATCTTATAGAGGATTGGGAGTCTAGTTTCAAAGGCTGATGTGGTTTTTCTTCTGGCTCCTTTTCACCATTATTATTCTCATGCAGTATGCCGTCATCTTTTTGGTTCATTCATTGATGGCAAATTAGTTCTGTAATTTTTCAGTTGTCTCCCGATTTGTGTTATACTAAACCAGGCCTTATAATCGGAAAGATTTGCTGTACTTTTAATGAATCAGGGTCACCCTCTTTATTGGTTCTAATAAGATTACCTTACCGAATCCCTTGGATATTGACACTGTTCGGTAAAAATGAATTGATGATTAACTGGACCGGAGAATCAAGTTGAATCGTATAACTATTTGAACTTTTAGAAGAACGGAGGATTTTTTATGAATTTAAATACCGCTATTGGTTTACTCACTATTCGGATCAGTGCAACAAACGGATCATTAAATTCGTGACCACTACAAGCGGCGACTGTAACTAAGCATAATTTTTCAGATGTTCGGGGGAAAAGAAGAAACTTTTGAAATTTTGATTTCGATTCTTTCATCCTGGAGTCCTAATTTGCACAAGAAAAAAGTAATGATAAAACAAAAGCCTTTTCACATCGCGAAAACGACAGAATTTCCCCCTTTAGTGGTTTTGTTATGAGATTTAGAAATCCCTATTTGTTGGAAATCTCTATCGGAAAATCCTATAGGAAAAGAAATCTTTTAAAAATACCGCAGGAAATTCTTATTCTTTTGTTCTTGGTATGAGAGACAAAGATGGAATTTTCTAAAACGCACGTTGGCAATCATTAAAAAAAAGTGGAGTTTGAATCAGGAAATAAGAGAAAATCTCAGAAAAAAATAGCGTGGAATGGTTTAAAATAAAAAAAGGAAATAAATTAAGAAAAAAATTGAACTAAGGTGATATAATTATGTAAATATCACAGAATTCCTAATTACTTCCTAATTCATTAGTTGATCAGTGTCAGTAGTAGACTAATTCATCTCTTTTAAGTAAAGCTGTAGTATCTTAATGAATTAAAAATTGATAATAAAAATGACTATATGGAAGGAATTTAACAATAAAGTTAACTATTCAATAATTATAATTATTTCTTTGAGATAAAGGAGTACAGAAACCTATCATAATTAAAAAGAAGAAGCGTAATTCTACGGCAAAGTTTTTAAGAAATAAAAACAAAAGGTTAAGTGTTTCAATTCTTATCATAAATTATAGCCAAATGAATCTTTATATTAATTAATGTAAATAACCAATCAAATCGATTCTTTCTAATAAGGTATAGGAATTCTCTTTTTGAAATCAATCTCCATCTTAAGAAAATTTTATTTAATCATTACAATGAAAATGACCCTTTAAATCTCTAATATATCAAATATGAAGAGATTTTTGCTTTAAATATTTAAATGTTGCTATAGTTAAATTGTGAGTTTATCAGCAATTGGAACGCAGAGATTATTTACAATGTAACAAAATGAAAAGAAAAATTTTATTTATTCAGTAGCTGACATACCAAGAGTTGATTCAATAGACTGTAAAAGCTCTATACAGAATTCAATGAAAGATAAATAAATTCAAATTGAACTTTTGGACAGATGAAATACTTTTTGTAAATCAATTTAAAACTTTCTTTCATGTCCATTATTTTTTATTTTTAATATAACTATAGAAGAATTTTCATGAGAGATTATTTTACTAACTATTATTGTGGCACATGTACCTACAAACCTGCATATCCACCCCAAAAGAAGATTATTTGAAGTTAGTTTTGAATTGTTTTAATTATGTCTTTTTATTTTCGGATAAACAAAGTATAAAAATAGACAAAATTGTAATCGACAAAAAAGATCAAAATCCAGATTTTGATGAGGCTTTAGGATGAGGCCTACATTAGACAGAAAAACACATTTTTGGCATTATGTCAGTCTGCTGTTCATGTGTCTGTGATGAATATAACTAGACAGGGGAAATTTGATATATAACCTTTGTATAATTTTTTTTAGATTTCTGCCAAATTTTGAATGAAATCTATTTATTGGAAGTCTCTCTGTCCTGCTGTCCAAATACAAGTTAACACAATTACAAACTGAATAAAGCAAGATTGACAAAATTTGATACACTGGTTTAATATCTAAAGGCCTTATCACACGGCCAAATATCTTCGGCACTTCTTCGACAAGGAAAATGACGTCACTTCAAAGTTTCACATGATTGGTTGAATTTCGTTTGCGAACAATATTTCCGATAACGTTTTCGAGCTGGTTCGAAAAAGTTGTCGATTATGAAACTTGCTTGACCGGTTTTTGATAGTAGAAACGGAAAAGTGCTGGCAAAATTTCACCGTGTGATAAGGCCTTAAAACGTAATTCTGAATGAATTTTGATCATCCATCTATATGTACTTTTTCATGCTTGCAAAAACAATGACTTAAAGCGGTGAAATTCGATAGGTCATTGTGATTCCAATTATAGTTCCATATAAATCAGTTGGAAAGAGGCCTAAATATAGATATATTCGCTCAATAAATTCAGCAAAAAAGTTAGATTCATGCCAAAGATTTAAATTTCGTAGCCTTGTTCGTTAATGACATGAAGGTATTTACGGCCTCAACCAAGGTTCACAAGTTTATTGAGGGTTTAGTTTAGTTTAGTTATATTAACGTCCCGTTTAAAGCAACACGAGGGCTATTTTGGGACAGACCTCGTCATTTTGAACTACGGTCAGATAACAAGGATGACACCTGAACTGGCACCCCCCTCCACACCACACCAGCGGGAGGACGTTTGGACTGACAGATTTAACGTGCAAGAGACCCCCTCACACGACGGTCCTTCGATGGAATCGAGTCTTGAACCTGAAACCCTCCGGTTCCGAAGCAGAGACCTTACCACCAGGCCACCGCGGCCCCAAGTTTATTGAGGGAGAGTTAAGGTCTGTGTGGGAGTATGTGAAAAAACCACACCTGGTTCTTTGATTATGCAGTATAGAGACCCATTCGTATTATTTTGTCTTGTTTAGATGTAGAAAATCAATGCTATTTTGGGAGAATTCTTCCTCCGAATTTTAATTTCAAAGAATATCGCACATGGATTTGAAAGGAATTGATTTTGTCTATTATGCAAATTTCAAAAATATTGCAACCCTTTTAAAATAACTTCTATTGTCAAAGTGAATAAGAGTCACCATTAAAAGAGTAGCCTGTTCATTTGAAGCGAGTATTTCTTTCTACTGATATCTATTTTATTCAGGATAATCTAAATGTATTATCTCCTCATTGTAAAGAAATACTTGAACTATTTGTGGATGGACCATGTAATTTTGAATCCAGTCAGATGACTTGGGTGACCAAAGCCGGCCGTCTAGGAGTTGCGATGGATGCATTGCACCTAGGCTTCACAATCGCGGGGCCCCAACATAATCAAAAACTAAAATAATGTTCTGAACAATAATAGCTATGTGGGAAGAAGAAATGAATAAATTTAATTAGAACAATCGACGGGTTTGGAAATATACGAAGTTCACATCTTTGCAGTCTGGTGCGTGTGCAACATATTATAGACATAAAATAAGTAGATATACCGTCATTTACTTGAGATTCTAGATTACATCGCATAGAGTATTTTGATAATTCACTCCGTGAAATGCTTAATATTGTTAGATTTAATCATGCCCATGCCAATAAAATATCCCTGTGGGTGTCAAAAAATAATTAAAAAAAAAAAAAGCAGAAAAGGCAAAAGAATAAAAGCTAAATTTCAAGAAATCATTAGTAGATCTGTTTTCTTGTCTGCGAGGTAATTCTGTCAATGATATTGCTTCGATTTCAGAAGTTACAGTTTAAGCTCCAACTGAGGAAAAAAATTCCGCCCAAACTGTACAATCTTGCAATGAAAACGAAGAAACACGCTTAATTACACTTGCTGTATTAAGCATCGGAAAAAAGCAAAAAATTGTAATTTTT
Source organism: Argiope trifasciata (assembly GCA_026543055.1). Lineage (NCBI taxonomy): Eukaryota > Metazoa > Arthropoda > Arachnida > Araneae > Araneidae > Argiope > Argiope trifasciata. The sequence goes on along the minus strand of JAPMOQ010006322.1, from coordinate 571,050 downwards.
TTGAAATAGTTAATAGCAAAAACAAAATCACTTAATGAATAAACATGCAATAGTATTATATATTCTGTTCATATTTTTTAAAACTTTATACAAAATTTAGGGCCCCAGAGTTTGGGTTTCTTGCATCCAAGCCTCTTTATACAGAAGGCCGGTTCTGAGGGCGACGCTCTGGGCTTGCGCAACGCACATTGAACTTTTGTGCCCTGTCATCAGCAAGCCATTTGACCCCGATGGATTTGGAACGTTGAAAGCCCACTTGCACTTTTGGTCATCAATGCAATTGGGTCTCGAGCCTGTTGCCTTGCCATTCCGAAGCCTAGATTCCAGTTCCCGAAGCTACCAAAAATTTTTGTTATCCCTAAAAAATAATTCTTTTTTTTTATTGTAATATATTTTGATAACATTGACCAATTCGTCTTTAGTCTTCATAAATTAAGAAAGATTAAACTAATTTAAATTAAATTTCAAAATAGTGTCTTCTTGATAATTTTATGTCTACGCAATCAGTATAGCAGTTTTTAAAATGAAGAGCGAAACAAATGACTCATTCCCTGCCATAGAATGTGAAAATAATAACTTATTTATGTAGAATGATATTCTATTGTAGAAATGCTGGGAGAAATGGATAATAATGCAGTAAGGAATCAAAATACTGCCATGCCATGATTAAAAACTTATCATTAATGCGAATTAGTTGTAATCTTATGCCACAAAAATGATTGCTTCTTGTCGCTGTCAAGTTAGCATTATGATGCATAAAATGAGTGCATTTTTACAAAATGGATTGCACTTGTAAATTTGCCAGAACGATGCGACTTGAATCTCTTTTTTTTCTCTTATCGTATGGAAAATCGTTTTCTATTGTTTATATCCTTGCGTAAATAAATAAAAATTCAATTAAAAATAATTCTCAAAATTCCTTTATAGCTTTTACACAGAACTTCGAATTTTTAAATCTTAAAATTACAGCTTTGTATTTACAATAAAGCACTTTTATATGACCTTCAAGGGAGTTGACATAAAACAACATATTCATAAACAGACATACAAGAAAGAATTTGATAAAGAACTTTGATTAGTGAAAATTAAACATCACTAATGCGGACTTATTAAAAAAAAATTTTTTTTAAAGATGTCATTACGTAGTTTGAAAATAATAATTAGATTTTAAATTGAATAAGAAATTTAAAAAATAAGAAAAATCATGGCTTATTGCATATCTTGAATGCAAATTACACCTCTCTTATTTCATACGATATATTTCCAGGTAAGAATGCTTTAAATTAAAAAGAAATCTTTAATAATCCTTGGAAAGAAATCTTTAATGATGATCTGTAAGCACATTAAATATAGAATTATGAAAAAATAAATTTGAAGCTCCTACAATATAAATTTGAAGTGAAATGTATTTGAGTCTTTAAAGGTAGGTGGACTATTTCTTAATATTATTCTTCGTAATAGTTTAAATTAGCATGAGGTAATTTGTCTTTAATCAATTTATCAAGTAGGATTTAATTCTAAAACCTTGTTGTCAGCATGATAATTGATATAATCTCTGAAAGTTACATCTGCTTTAGAAGGTCCCCTTTTCCTTTATAACCGTGAAAGCGGCGTTTAACTGAAGTTTTGTGTTATATAAATGAAGCGTTTTATGATTACAATGGTTGAGAACGAATCAGAATTCTGATGAAATGATGTATTGTCTATCAACGGATTCTAAAATCTTCCGTGCTTTTGAGCATGCATTATAATGGTTTTAATTCGGCAAAATAAGGGTGAGAGAAGAAATGAACGGAAAAGTTTACATTTAGCTGTTGGATGAAGGAGCCGTTGACATTAGAAATCCAGAAATGCGTATATCCTTGCACGTCTCACCCCTTAATGAGATAGAATCGTCGACAAGAGATAGTTTCAAGGTACTAAAGGCCTTATCACACGGCAAAGTATGTCCGACACTTTCCGTCAGCAAACAACAAGGAAAGTGACGTCACTTCAAAGTTTTACATGATTGACTGAATTTCTTTTGCGGACAGTATTTCCGACAACATTTTCGAACTGGTTCGATAAAGTTGTCGATTATGAAACTTGCTTGACCGGTTTTTGTGGGTAGAAACGGAAAAGTGCTGGCGAAATTTCAGAGTGTGATAAGGCCTTAAAACGAACAATATAAATGGTGTTTTATTGTTAGGGTGGAACTTATGTTGAGGGGGGGGGGTAGTATTCGATGAATAGAGCCGGATCAGTATTTTCTTTGCCATTTAAGAGGAGCAAATCCATTTTCATTAAATAATATTTAGAATATGAATACAAAAAATTTAGGTATTAAGTTACTAATATAAGAAAGAAAAAATTATTTTCGCTATCAGAATATTCCATTCTTCTTCAAAACCGAGAAAGCGACGTTTAACCAAAGTTTAACGTCGTTTAAATGAGATGCTTTATGTTTACGATCTTTGCGAATGAATCAGAATTGGGATGAAATTAGTATAAATATGATTCTGGATCAGTATTTTCTTAACTATTTCTTGACAAAATCATTCTTATTAAATTATAATTTAAGAAAATACAGTGAACTTTGGTGAAAGTAAAGTATGAGTCTTTTAAGTATACAATTTGTAGTTAGGGTTTTAAAATTCTGTACATTTTATTTCATTTTTCCTTCAATCAATCCTTATATAGATCTTAACACTGTAAAATATTGTTTTTAAATTTTTAAAATTCACTATTTATTTTTTGCTAATGATTTAATATTTGCTTTACTTTTTTTAAAGATTTTGATTAGTAGTTTATATAGATTATTTGATAGTAGAGTTACATTTTTTGGTTTATATTTAATATTTCAAATTAGAATTTTTTCTTTTTTCTTTTATTTTTTTAAAACAATAATGTATTAAAACAAGTTGTTCAATATCTACAGGAAGCAATTAAACAAACCTACATTAGATTATTGATAAAGAGATATCTTCTACTTTTTACAAAGCAAATAACCACTCTCATAATAATGAAGCCAAACCAATTCGTGCTTGCTAACTCAGCTCATTAGATACAATAGCAAGCACATCAAATTTCCGATTCTCTCAGCTACTCTGTTTACAACTGCGTTGATTCATTTGAATAAAATATCATCTGTCTGATAATTTCTCTCTCTCTCACATTTTAGTTAACTTCGCGAATTTTATTCTGGAATATCCTTAACTAATGGAAATTTAGCGACTCAGCATATACAGAAGATTTTATTTCATTGATTGAACAGCTATCTGTACGATGCTGTCTGCTAATAATCATGGTAGATTGGAAAATGCATTAATCGAATTTAAAAAAATTGTTTTTATGTTGCTTTAGTCATTAAATATACTTTGATAGAATTATGTAATTTAAATTTCTATACAGTAGCCCTTCCCCCAATCATGTATATGAAAATAATCATACATTAACCTTTTAAATAAATAAAATAATTCTATTTTTCTGTTAACAAAATCGATCGAATTATAAAACTTTGAAATTTATTATTTTAAGTCAAACAATAGCCACTTCAAGGAAGTGCGATCCGATGATTTGTAATTTTTTCTTCAGACAACAATTGAAATTGCTTAAACTTGCAAAACATTCTAAGTTTCATAACTGAGCTAGTTTTACCAAAGAAGAATGGAATTTTAGTTTACTTAAAAAGTGTTACCGTTTGGGTATTGTTTTTCTAAATACTAACTGGTACCCAGTGTATTGCAGCCGCAGAAGAAATAATTTTGAAAATATCGCTTCAAATTCAAAATAATTGTCTTGTTTAATTAGGAATAATAGAAAAAATTTATTTTCATATCGTAAACGAATAAATTTATTGAAGTTGAATGATATTTAAAAGAAAAGTGTAACTAATTTTTATTCTATTCTTTTTTTATATTTTATTATTCAAGAGCTTTAGGATAGGCAATATTTTTGTTTTTTGTTTTTTCGTCTTCAGAAAAAACAAATTAATTTCTTGACTGTCGGACTTGTAGTATCAAGCATATAACTGGTTATATGAAAAACATGGTTTTTTTTAGCTTCAATCCGCATATTTGAAGTGATTGACCTTGCACATTGTTGAAGATCATCGAGGATGCAAGTCGAATGGGGAAATGCAGTCGTTTGAAATCAAAAGGCACGTTTAGGGGGAATAATGAGAATGCGTGGAGTGAGCACATCTCCGATAGATGTTCCTTTAAGAATAGTTGTCACGCTTCTTGCATCGTATTAGTTTTTTGATTCTGATACTCTTGATCAGGTAACATGTAAATGTTGTATTTCGGCTCTTGCCCATGCTGATTTCGAGACTCTGAAACACGTGAGTTTGAAATTTGTTAACGATTTGCTTGGTTTTTGTCTTGTTCTTCGTTTGTTTATGAAGCTTGGTTTGGCTATTTTTCAGATGTTGCGCTATTAGATCTATTAAGTGACGAACTCTGGAAACATATTTTTCGTCAAAGCAATCAACACGATATTCATTTCTATAACCGAAATAGTTTTTGTAGATTTACTTAATAAACAGCAAAATTATTGTTTGCACTGGAAAAATTCCATGATATATAACTTACCTTTAGCGTCATTGGTAATAATTTTATTTTGTATGTGTGAGATCAACTCTGAATAATATGTGCGATTGGCTGCAAACAAAATAGTGAACACGCTGAATAACAGCATCCTGTGTAAAGAACTACTTCAGTATATTTTTCTGTTGTATCTGTTAAGCTAATAAATAAATTTCTTATTAAATAATACATTAGGCAATTAACAACTCGAAGTTGCAATTGTTTCAAACATATTTTCACTGTATATTTGAACTAATATTTTGTTTGAGCTGTAAAGAATTGACATTCTATGCTGAAATTAAATTTATTAATTAATTACCCTAGATAATTAACAATTTATTTTAAAACATATCAGTTTCCTCTCTTACTTTCATTGATACACTGTCATCTAAAGTTTTAGAGATAATTGGAATTTTTTAGAAAATAATAAATCATCAATCGATATCGTATACTAATTTTTTTCATAATTTATCTGGAGATCATTAAAATTCTTGCAAAATAACTTCAAATTCAGTGAGCCTCAATGCAATGACTAAATATATGGCTCATAAAAGAGTGCGTCATTCGGATAGTGCGTCAAAATAAATGCATCATCGATGAAACAGGAGATTGTCCGTAAATTATAGTCGTCCTAATGATAAAAGAACTATTGCAAGCGATCTGATATCTGCATCTCTCATCAGGATTATTCACTGAAAAATGACTCTTGTGTTTTTCAAGTGAATCATATCAATCAAAGAGCAAAAATTAGAATATTGAAAACGATGATTTCTGTAATTTAATTTCAAGTGAGAGTCTGCACAAAATGTCAGATATTATTATAATTATATATTTATCTTGGAATTTTAGCAAGCAAATTTGCGATTAGTTTTCAGAATTATCTAAGTTCTAATGTTAGAGCCTAGTTGGTTCTAATGTTAATTCTAATGTTCTTTCTTTGTTAATTCCAATGTTCGTTAGGTAAAAGAACATGCAGGCGCTATTTCCTATCCAATGAATCATCAAAACTTCATATTAAATTTGAATTCCATCTGAAAAAAGGAGATTTTTTTTTGACGAAGATAGGCGAATAAGTTTTTTTTAACCAATATCGATGTACAATTACTTCTGGACGAGTTATTGTATCTGAAATTTATATTTCAGGAAAAATATAAATTTTTCAAAGTTCTACTGTAAAAGCAAATACTTCGTTCTAGTTTGGTATACGTCACCCAAATACGAGACGTTTTCGCAAAAAACACAAAAAACAAATTCAACAGAATAGGATTTTCCAAATGACTAATGATGTCATGACAAATGCAGTTATGGTGCATGAGAAGTAGTGTAATACGTCAGGACGTAAAAGTGCCCAAAAGAAAAGTGAACTAGCATCACGAGCTTCAGTTGTGAGATTTGACAGAAATATTTATGTTCAGAGCACACTAAACACATTTGCTCAAATGGCAACGCGGCACTGAAATAACAATGAAACTATTTTCTTCCTTTTCACATCTAGCTTTCAATTACATTTTCCTTTTAATACATAAATTCTGTATTCTTTTTTGCACTGCTATATTTTATATGAAAATTGTTCTGCCAAAATATCGGCAATTTCATTTTTATTATTTTTAAATCAATTCAGTTAACCTGCGGTCATTTTATATTGTTGTTGTAATCTATGCTCATATTTTTTCTGCTTCTTCTTAAATAAAAAAATGTTTAAAAGTAATTGTAGTTATTAATCCTAAGCTATGCACAATATAATTTTAATAGTTACACCTTTGAAAATTTACATTTTACTATAGCTTATGTGGGAAATACGCGTGACCTTTCATGTTGGTACGACGGCCGCGCCAGCTGGAAGGTTAATTTGGTTAAGAACTTCATTTCCTAAGGTAGAAATAACTTGATATTGTAATGTACGAACTAAACCACTGACAATTTAGTTTGTCGAATTTTTTATTATGCTAATATGATACATAAACACAGAGTCTATTTACTTAGTAATTCTATAACAGTTAAATTTTCTTTATTAGGCGTTCCAATTATTTCATGGTTTCCACTAAGTGGAAGATTATTATACGCTAAAAATAGAATCACATCGAAAATTCTTTGAAATGATTGAAATCATGCCGTTTCCTTACTTCCATAAATTTGTATTTGTTTTATCAACTGTAGAATATAAATTTAGTCGCTATAGTAATTCTTTCTAAAGTATGCATTGCTAGGAGTTGATCGCTTAATTCATCGTGGCTTTACTTTTTGTTTGAACAACTTAATAAAAGCAAACATACACAGATGCACGCATTGAAAAATATTACTTTAGATATAGATAAAAGTAGAGAGCAAGTCCATTTGAACCCAGCCTCAGCTTCGACTTCTGGGTGCCCGGTTCACCGCTCTGTCTTAACGTGTCTGAATTGGATATCCTTATTCATGAATAAATTTTTCATGCCCTTTTACAGATATCACTGCGATCTTCACCTAATGGAGACGTCAGTCGATGCTCCAAAGCTAGACTTCTAAACTTTTTGCATGTGTAACAATATTGTTGTTCAGAACACTATTTTAAATCTTAATCCCGATTTGGGTTCCCCTCAGTCGTGGGGCTCAGGCGCATAGCATCCACCCCACCCCCCAGATGGTCGGCCCCGCGTTCATGCATTGTGTCATACAAGTGTCGAAGGTCACTTTGGGGTATAGAGCTCCATACAAGTGTCCAGTGTCTCTTTGGAGTTCCATGCTTGTTGTTCTGTCAAGATTAGCATTTAGAAGGATATACCATCACTGATGATACTGGAGTTGTCGTCCAGTGATATACCACACATACTCAACTGGAGACAGATTTAGTGACCAAACAGGCCAATGTAACATGTCGGCACTCTGCTGAGAACGTTGCGTTACAGTAACGGTAAGAGGGCGAACGTTATCCTGGTGAGAAACTCAATCTTAAAAGCTATTCATGAATTCGCATTGCAGGTTGAATTACTAACCTGACTTACGAATTTGCAGTCAGTGTGCCTGGGATAACAACGTGAGTACTCCTTATAGGAAATTGACATCCAGACCATGACTCCAAATGTAGGTACAGTGTGTTTAGACTGCAGACAGTTTGGTTGCCGGCGTTCCCCTGGCTTCCTTCTGACCAACACACGGCCATCACTGTCATCAAGTCAGAAACTGCTTTCATCAGAAAATACAACATATCTCCACTCCGTCCTCCAATGAGCTCGATACCATTGGGTCACAAACGGCAATGACTTGGAGTGAGGGGAAGAAACTTTACAGGGAGTTTGATTCGAAGCTGTCCTTGAAATAGCCGATTCCTAACAGTTCGTTGTGTCACTATGGTGCAAACCGCAGTTCAAATTTCCGCCACAGCCGCTGTACAATCCGACACAACTGTACGCCGAATACGGCGGTCTTCCTTCTCAGTAATACCACGTGACCACCCGGAACCCAATCTTCTTTAGGCAGTACCATCCCTTGACCACTGCTCCGAACAATCAAGCATAGCGGATACATTCCGGCCAAATCTTTCGGCGATATCGCTGAAAGAAAATTCATCTTCTCGTAGTCTTGTTACGCAATCTCGTACAAACTCGGTGAGCTGTTGATAATGATTTCTTCGTTTTCTTAAAGGCATTCTTGGCCTTTTTGCAAGTTCTGAGTGGTCTCACTAGCTCCACACTTATATGCGAAGCGCGAAATTTGATTCGATGTCATCTTTCAGATGTATAAACAAGCCTACCAAATTTTGATTACCTACCCCAAGTTTTTCTACTTGTTGGGATTTCCCTCTCCTAGTGTATACGTATGTAAACATATTGTAGAAGATGCTTAGCTGAGAGGAAGAAACTTTTGAAATTTTGAACTTCGGTTTTTTTTTTTCATTTTTGGAGGTATAATTTGTACAAGAAACAAATGATCATAAAAGATGTGTCAATCTTCATAATGACACAAAAGCAAAAGAGCTAGAAATTTTTTCCTTCAGTGATTTTACTGTGATATTTTTATTGGGATTTTTGAACTGTAATCTTAGGAAAGGGTATCTCAGGTATCTTTAAAATAATGTCGTAAGCATTAGGGATTGTTGTTTCTTTGCTTGGGCTTGAAAATGCTGAAGTCATCAGTTTTCTAGAGTGTATGTAGAAAGAATTAAATTAAAAGGTCGGAATTGGATCAAGAAATAAGATACCACTTTAGAATGAAGTTAAAATGAGCTAATTTAAGATAAAAATCTAGAAATCAATAAAGATTTAAATTAAATTTTAAAATACCATCACACACACGAATTTAGTAATATGTAAAAGTGAGATTCATCAAACTCTCTGGATTAAATATCCTTTTCTGTATATTTTGTTAACGGGAGTAAAAAGCGACCAATAAGAAGTCAGAACGATATAATCTTTTAAATTAGCTGTAGTTCTGAAAGTGAAGCAATTAACAGAAAATAAACACTTAAAATCTTAAGAGTTTTCAAAAAATAAGCAAACAACAACAACAAAAAAAAAAAAAAAAACGATTCTGGCGAAATATCTATTATTAGAGTATTTTCCTTTTATGGGTATTTTTTTGTTTTTTTTTTCTTAACTTGCCACGCTATCTAAGGATGAATCTACTAATCTTTATCTAAATGCTTCCATCTGCTGCGTGATTTTCGACCACGAGTCACTGCTTGTAACTTAGTCTAATAAAGGTAAATGGCAGCCAAGACGTAGCATTATTTTATTGTCCCTCTCATAAGCATGTGAAGTGAATAAATACTATTTTAATTTTGCGAATCTTCTTAAGCTTGGCGTCGGTATATCTAAACTTGTCTAACTTGCCTTTCTCCAAACAAAACGCTGCTGTTTGTTAATATAATTAAGGACATCCTAGATTTAAAAAAATGATTCTTTTTTCAGTGAAATTGTACATTTCGTTATAAATCTAAATTACAGAGTTACAGATTCCTTTTATAATAAGAAACAAATCCTTTAACAGTAGCAGTCCGCCAGTTCAAGAAACAGCAGTAATAAAAAAAAAATGGTGCTTAAAAGAATACAATTGAAATATAAAAGTTGAAGTGATAAGAATAATCCAAATCTGGTTATAATGTGAAGCAAAATACGCATCTTTATGTAAAAAATGTTGAATGCTTTAATGAAATATGTTAATTTTACCTACAGATAGAAAAAGTTTATAATAAACATGCAATGATTGGTTAATTACGTTCTTCCGAATATCTGCGCACTCCTAACATTACTCGTATTCACAATATTTCTTACAAAGATTCAAGTGATAAATGTGATGGAATCCTCCATGTATAGCTATACCTTGGTTCATTGTCATTAATTCCTTTTTCAATCAATGACCAAGCAATAATTAAAACCAATATATTTTTTTCAAACGATGGAATCTAGACAGCTATGAAAAATCGACGAAGCAATCAAAGATATGATTTTACCAAGATGGCTTCAAGCATCAGTTCTGCCATTAAATTTGACTATTACATGGAAAAATAAAGTGAAAATATCTCTTCTCTATCTTTTTTCTTTATTCAAACTTTAATTTTATATTTGAATGTAGGGGGGCATTTTCTCAGCTCTTTAATTTTAATAACAAATGAGAATAAATCAGAAATTATTTTCTTTTATAACCATTTCGAGGTAACATTTTTTAAGATGCAGAGCAAAATCTTTTGGGAGAAAATAAACATCCGATTTTTAAAAAAATATCGGAAATTTTATAATGAGCGGGTCAACTTTTTGGAATATTTGGTTCAAATTTTGATAATGATCTATATTGTCGGATTCGACACGAGATTTAAGAAAACTGTAGTTTAAACCAAATGTTATTTATGCACTAAATATTATCCATCTAGTCTTTTCAGTTTTTTTCGTAGATACTCTGTTCATCTATACTGTATCTTCCTAACTGTTACTTCCATATCTGAGAGCTGTTCTATACATGTTGATCAAAGCAAAGAAATAACTGGTCCACTGTTCTGATGTGACTCACATTTAACATCTGTAGAAAATATTATTAGAACTTTTCCATTTTCCCTCACCACTTATCAGTGAAAGTCAACGTTACTAAATATTACCCAGTTGCAAAATTCCGAAAATTATTTTTAAAAAAGGAAGAATCTCGTAGTTATTTAGGTGTGCTATGTTTACAAATCATAGCATGATTAGTAAGCCTTTAATACAATTACCTTGGATATAGCTACCTACAATACGGCCTTCATTTTTTCTCGATTAAGCGAATAACTTGTCATGCTTAATTTGGTAGAAAAGATAGAGCAAGTAATCTTCCATTACTTGAATTTTATTCGAAGTAGAAACGCTTTATCAGAAACTGAATCGACATCAGATAAATTAAGCGAAAAAGCTTTGAAATCGTTTCTGAATTATTTCTTACACATCGTCAATGGTAAAGAAATAAAAACGGAAAGCTAAAAATAGTAGCCTTCGGAATCTTTAAGCGCTTAAACCAACACTGAGTTTTTTTATATAATTGTTTTTCAAGTTGTTAATGATGCTTTTTTAAGAAATGAGAAATTTTTATTTCTCTTAAATACATTAATTTCATTGAAATGGTAACTGATGTTTGTTATTTTTTCTAAGCACATATCATACATCAAAACCTTTCATAATTCCCTTAATATAATTCCACTGCTTATTAAATAATTGCATAAACTTAGTTGAAAGATATTCCTGCATTACTATTTCCTCAAAATTGTCACAGATCGCATATTCCAAAGAAGCAAGAGAAAAATTGCAAGGCTAATTACTCAACTTTAGGTATTTCTAGCGGAATGTGTTACTAGTCACAATCAGATGAAAGAATTTATGGCATTTGCTGCTTTTACTTTCTGGTAGACGTATCATAAAAAAATTCCAGTAATCGACAAAATAATCGAATTCGAGATGTCAATGTTTTAGATCCCCCGGAGTTCGAAAAATACATTTTTAGACGAAGTCTGCCTATCTATATGTGACAAGGATAATTCAAAAACACTATGGGCTAGACGGATGAAATTCGTCGTACGATCTTTACTAAAGTTTTTCAAATTTTTATCAAAGTTTGAGAAAATACTTAACAAAGAAAGCCCGGATGTTCGAATATAAGTTAACACGATAATTACAAAATGAAGATAGCTAGGTAAGTAACATTCGGCGCACAGATTCAGCATCTATAATATAGACGCCACTCAAATTTTGAACCATATTCAATGAGGAATTGACAATATGCAAGGGATATTGTCAAATGGGAATTCTAACTAAACTGAAGATATTGATAAATTACATTGAGAACATCTGTGTGACATGTATGAACAAATAAACAATCACTGTAGTGTCAAAATCTGTAGCATCCGTCTGGGTCCTGTGGTTTTATTTTCCTTCTTGAAAATTGCACACACACACGCGCACACACGCACACACACACACACACACACACACACACACACACACACACACACAC
>JAPMOQ010006322.1:518940-559026 GCA_026543055.1 Argiope trifasciata | reverse complement strand
CACACACACACACACACACACACACACACACACACACACACACACACCTTTTCAATTATACCTATTATTTTGCCAAACACATTTGCTTATTTTTTAACCAATTAAAAATATGTGAAATATATTTTATAATAATACATCTTGCTATATTGTATTGTTACTACTAATATTTCATATTTCATCCAGCTATTTTCCGTTAATGCATAGTATAGCATAGTATATCATAGTATAATGCATAGTATATTTCATAATCAAGATACAAAGATTCGATTTATTTTCCAATGTTCAGCATGTTTGAATATAATGCTATACTTCATTGAAATCTAAATTTTTTAAAAAAGCTATTAATACATGTTTGTTTTATTAATAGCTTTAAACAAGTAAAGTTTGACTTGAGAATCAAGCAATGAACATTTTTTTTCAAATGCAACCATTTTTAAATACGTCTGTTATTTCCTATGATATAATTTCTTAATACCTATAGACAAAAAAAATGGAGTAAAACATTGCACCAAAATATTATGAAGTATATATCTATTAAATCAGAAATGAATTTGAAATGTTTTGTTGAGGACACCATTAATACATACCTTCAAAAAATACCAAGAACCAACTAGTCATCAACGGCAATTAATGCTAAATAAATGTTGAATAAAAGGAAATATTGTTTTTTTTTCTGTGTGAATTCAAGCAAATTAAAGTTCACCTAAGTACTAGTTGAATCATTAAGAGGTTGTAGGAACTCGCAATTAACTAGAGAATGTTTTTGTTTCGAAGTGACAACCTTTTGTGTTTATTCCTTCCAGATGTGAATGTGGTAAACTGCCCGTTAGTTCTGAAAGTTTACTAAGAAACGGGCCTTCTTGAATCAAAATCTTAACTCGATGCTCTTCAGACCGAAAAGATATTCAAAGCAGTAAAATGACAAGCGGATGCCTTTCTCATTGGAGAGAAATGCCGCTCTAATTTATATTGACATTCAGAACTACTACAAAGTCCGATTTTGTTAAATTTTATGCTAGTTACATTTGTATTATTTTATATATTTTCTATTGTTAACATGTAATATCGTTAATTTTTAAAGATACATTTCTGAAATATTACTTTATTTTTTACCAGCCGCCTTTGGCGACCAGCTGGTTCGCCATGAGTAATGCGTTTTAAAATTTTCAATTAAATCACATATTCATTAGCCAAAAATTAAGAAATAGTTAAAGTTAAAAGATTCAGTTATTAGTAGTTAAAGAGTCGATAACTTTATTCGGAAAAACTTTTTGAGTTTAATGCTCTAATAATTTATCGATTATGCTTCCAAAATATTAAAAATGTTTTTTTCGGTGATATTGCTCAAATGTTAAATATGTTTTTTAAAGAAAGCGAAAAAGGGAAAAAATTATTGAATTAATGATACAGATATTGCAAACGATGATAGAAATATGCCATTAGGTCGGGATTTCAATGCATATCCTGTCTAAATTCAATCAGGTTTACTGTAAATAAAGATAATTTATGGAATTAATGATATAAATATTGCAAACAATCATAGAAACCTTTGCCTTGCATTTATTTTTTACTAGCCGCCTTTGGCGACCAGCTGGTTCGCCATGAGTAATGCTTTCTAAAATTTTCAATTAAATCACATTTTCATTAGCCTAGAAGTAATTCCGGGAATTGATTGGCCTGAAAGCAATATTTTCTTTAAGATGATGGACGAAAAATCCTAAAAGAACACCTTTTCCTAATAATATTCTTTAATTTTATAAATCAATCAGTTTTAACTATCGGTTATGCTTCCAAAATATTAAAAATGTTTTTTTTTCGATAATGTTGCCAAAATAAGAAATATGTTTTTTTTTCAAAGAAAGCGAGAAAGGGAAAAAAGTATTGAATTAATGATACAGATATTGCAAACGATTACATAAATATGCCATTAAGTCGCGATTTCAATGCATATCCTGTCTAAATTCAATCAGGTTTACTGTAAATAAAGATAATTTATGGAATTAATGATACAGATATTGCAAAAGATCATAGAATCATTTGCATTTATTTTTTAAAAAAAATATCACATTTTATATTTATTTTATTTTATCCTGTCACGTGCTGACAGTTGCATTTCTGTAGATTTATTTTGCGATGATAATTTTTTTTTTATTTGAATTTCCGGCATTCTTTTATTTTATCCAGTCACGTGATAAAAACATGGTTAAAATATTTCTTTAAAAATTCGTTAAAAATAGAAGCTTACGTTATAAATTAAAAAAACTGATATCGTTAGAAAGCTAATTTTTTAATCTTTAAATTGATGTAAAAATCATGTTTGTCCAATGATATTTTCGGAAGTTATAACGGAAAAACGTCGAAATTTCGCTTAAATTTTAATTAATTCAAATTCTAATTAAAAATTCGAAAAAAGGGATCCGAGGTGCACATTCCGAACCTCCAAGGTATGCATGTACCAAATTTGGTAGCTGTAGGTCCAATGGTCTGGCCTGTAGAGCGCCAACACACACACACACACACGCACACACACACACACATTGAGCTTTATTATAAGTATAGAAGAAAATATCACATTTTATGTTTATTTTATCCGGTCACGTGCTGAAAGTTGTATTTCTTTAGATTTGATTTGCGATGATAGTTTTTTTTTTATTTGAACTTCCGGCATTGTTTTATTTTATTTTATCCAGTCACGTGCTAAAAAAACATGGTTAAAACATTTCTATAAAAATTCATGAAAAATAGAAGCTTGAGTTATACATTAAAACACTGATACCATTAGAAAGCTAATTTTTTAAATCTTTAAATTGATGTTAAAATCATGTTTGTCCAATAATATTTTCGGAAGTTGTAGCGGAAAAACGTCGAAATTTCGCTTAAATTTCAATTAATTCAAATTCAAATTAAAAATTCGAAAAAAGGGCTCCAAGGTGCACATTCCCGACCTCCAAGGTATACATGTACCATTCACACGCACACACACATTGAGCTTTATTATAAGTATAGATTATAAAACTGTAATAAATGCGAAATATTTGCTGATATTTTTCTAAATTTCCCTTGTGAAGTGATTGAATTTATTTGCAATTTAATACAGCATTGGAAATGAAATTTTAGATAGTAAATTTTCTTTATCAAACGATTACCCTTAAAAATATATTTAACCTACTACCGTTAGAAATGTTTAAGCAGAAGGTAAGATAAATTTAGATTCCTATATTAAAAGGCAAAAAAAATATTTTTTTTGTGAAAATCTGAAAAAAAAAAGGAAAAAATAAAATATTTATATTCTTCCATTCATTTCAAAATATTTTTTCAAATTACTTTATAAAAAATATTTGTTGTCATTTATATTTGTAATATAATTTTTTTATTCTGTTGTTGTTTCTAATGGCACTTGTCATTGATAAGCTCGTTAAAGAGCCATTACGATTTAATCCGAATTGTGCGTCTCTTGTTATTTATTTTCTGTAGCACCATCTAGGACCTAGAGTAGATTTACTACACACACGTCGCAACTCTTTTTACGGGACGGATTTCATTCATTCATCGACATGTCGTAATTTAGATCTGGATCAGAAAACGATCATCTTTGAACAAGTAGCCTTAGTGTTATTACTCTCGACATGGAGGACTTTGTAACCACGCCAGGTTTATGCGCGTGGCGGTTGTTTTGTTATTTTATGAGTATTAACTAATTTTAGAAAGAAAAAATAAATTTTGAAAGATTATTTTACAAACAGTATACTTCTGTCTAAATTTGAAAAATAATCTGATAAAATTCCTAATTGTAAATAAGTTTCTGCAGCTTTTAGAACAAAGGCAAATATATTCATTCATGCATATTTCTATCCGTGAATTAAGAAATAATTGCATTGCCGTATTTGAAATAAAACTGAATCTCACATCTTTAACCCAGATAAGCCTGAAACTAAAATTTTCTGAAAATTTTGAAAAAAGTTAAACTAACTGTTAAAATAACTGTCTTTTTTTTTTTTCTAATAAAGCTGACACGTTTCTTACTGCAAATCATAAGACTAAATAATCTTAGATAAAGAGGGTATTCTGATATTTTTTTTTTATTTCTACTGTCCTAAATATAAGACAGTAGGCTTATCTGGGTTAATAAAAATTCAAATTAAACATTTCTTCCTTTGTTGATTGTTTTCAAAAATTAAAAAATAAATCTCTTCATGAACTAATCCATCTTAACTATTAATTCATGAGCTCTCTGATTTAATAAATGTGCCAAATTTACAAATGGAATCTTGTTTAATAAACTGAAGACAAATTTCATCAGAAAACTAAATGAATCATAAAAAAATCAAGGGGAAAATGTCTTAATTACTTTATCGTGTATTAGAAATAAATATTTATTGAACTGAAAAAATCCAGTTTTATAGAAGTTTTCGAAAGAATGGGATTTCGAAAGTTTTGATTCATTATCATATTTTGGATTCCTCTTAAAAGAAAAAAAATAAAAATATATAGTTATAAATGTACGTTTGTCCTTGTGTATATGAGTAATGTGTGTAAGTTTGCCTTGAACTAAAAATATAGATGCGAATTGGATGTTGGACAATATTCGTCAGTACGAAGAAGCAAACTTATATGCACTTTTGCATGATTTTATTATAAAACTGATATAAATTATTTCTTGATTATAAAAAGATTTTTAACAAACATATTATGAATGTATTGCAGACACTTATTTAATTACTGCTTACGACAGTCAAAGAAAAGACAAGCAACTAGAAAATATTTATTCCTGATTGCATGCAATTACATTTAAAATTCATAAATGAAATGGAACTAAATTTTGTATACAGACTGTAAAAGGCGTAAGAAAGAAACTTCCATGGAAAAATAATACCAAAACTCTCCAGTAAGAAAAACGTATAGAGCTTGCGGAATCGAAAATGGGTCTAAAATCACACACAAAAAAAGAAATTATGCTAAATTTAATTTATCTACAGGTGAAAATAAATAAATGCTCATATGAAATGAATGATTATTACGATATTACTGTAAATAATTACTTACTAATTAACATTTGGCTTCCCTGTGTGCAATATTTTATCTTTCCTTATCTTTTTTTTATCTCTTAAATTGTTACTTAATGCTTATATCGACTTATATTAAATTTTTATGTAAATTATAAAGCTTCCAAAATTTTTAAAAGGCGCTCAAGTATGAAGCTTTCTATTGTAAATCAGCCGTGTAAGCACATTCACGTTTGGATAATAGTTATTCAGAAGAAATCATAGTCAAACAAAAATTGTCGATTGAATGTTAGCCGTCTTTTAACTTTAAAGGAACTATTTTTGCGTATAATTTTCGAAGCAGAAAGCAATTCCAAAGATAGCGAAGACACTTTGTATTTTTAAGTTCGCTTTAATCCATCCCGAGGAGGCATAATTTATTTACAAGAAGGTGCGGACAAAGCACCTCCGCTCACTGTGCGGCATAAGAGCAGAAGAAAGTAAAAGAGGGAGATATTAATTATCCTTCGTCTTATATAGCATGAGGTAGCGATAGGGAAAATAATTTTCACCGTGGTTATATAATATTAAGATTATGATAGGGATTTCTTACACTTGTCGATTCTGATAAGGGAACATATGGATCTTTTAAAAGAATATATTTTCTGCATATTTTTCTATCTTTTCACTTGAAGCAGGGGAAAGTGCAAATGTAAGAATTTTTACAAAGTTAAATTAATTAAATAGAAAAGTGGAATGGTCAGGGAATAAGAAAATATTTTAGATTAAAGTATAAATGAAAGAGAGTTTATATATATATATAATCGACTCCCACGCTCTATGTGAAAGGATAAAAATTGCTGATCTACACAAATGCTTTTTAAAAAGATCGCTTTGTTCCCTTATCAGAAAAACACGTGGAGAAGTCCCTATGGAAATCTCATTGTAATGGCACCGTAAAATTTTTTTCCCCTTTTGATACTTCATCTATATCTATATCTATACGTGTAATAAAGCTCAATGTGTGTGTGTGTGTTGGCGCTCTACAAACCAGACCATTGGACCTACAGCTACCAAATTTGGTACATGTATACCTTGGAGGTCGGGAATGTGCACCTGGGAGACCGTTTTTCGAATTTTTAATTAGAATTTGAATTAATTAAAATTTAAGTGAAATTTCGACGTTTTTTCTTATAACTTCCGAAAATATTATCGCACAAAGATGATTTTCACATCAATTTAAAGATTAAAAAATTAACTTTCTAATGGTATTAGTGTTTAAATGTATAACTTAACCTTCTATTTTTAACGAATTTTTAAAGAAATATTTTAACCATGTTTTTTTTAGCACGTGACTGGATAAAATAAAATAAATATAAAATGTGATATTTTCTAAAAAAAATAAATGCAAGGCAAAGGATTCTATGATCGTTTGCAATATTTAAATCATTAATTTAATAAATTATCTTTATTTATACAGGATATGCCTTCGAATTCCAGTCCAATGCCAATTATATTAATAGGCATATATATTGTTTAATTCTATTGATTTGATCTAAATGAAGAAAATAATTAAATTTGATGTAGCTTGAGTCAAACAATGCATTGATGAATAATGAGTTGTAGATTTCTTCATACTTTGCTCTGTGAGCCATATTTTACAAAATATTTTTATTAATATTTTAAATAAGAGTTGCTACATCAGCAAGTCTACTAAATCAATAATTAAAACTGAATGATTTATAAAATAAAAGAATATTATTAGGAAAAAGCGTTCTTTTAGAACTTTCAGTCCATCATCTTAAAGAAAATATTAATTTCAGGCCAATCAATGCCCGGAATTACTTCAAGGCTAATGAATATGTGATTTATGTGAAAATTTTGGAGCGCATTACTCATGGCGAACCAGCTGGTCACCAAAGCCGGCTAGTTTTATATAAGGCGAAAGATAATTAATTTCTTTCTCTCTTTCTTACTTCTTACCTTTTTTATTGTGCTTCGTTTGTATGTGAACATGCCTGCCTTGTCTCCCAGTAGAGAGAGAAAAAAACGAACTTTAATCTTTTAATGAGTCTTTCTGCCTCCGGAACTGCAATATATATATATATATATATATATATATATATATATATATATAATGGATCAAATTTTACATTTAGGTAGGTTTTTTTTACAAACACACAAAAAACCATTTTTTATAACTATTATAGCTTTTTTCTATCTGCTCTCAGGTTGACAATGTCATATAGCTCCATCTCGTGAATTTTAGTGGTACTTGTGTTGTTGCCATTTGTTTATAATTTACTTGTACCTCAAAATTTTATGAGATGATTCCTATTTGTCCTTATCTGACTGCGAATATATTTGATATAGTACATCCAATCGCAACAAAGCAACTATTCTGTTAACCAATCCGAATTCTGTTAAAAAACCACAGTCATGATTTTTTTTTATTTAAATGGGCAGTTCCTATGTAAGTAGGTAAGGTTGAAGAATATTCATATAAAATCAGAATGTGATTGGTATCTGAACATTTTCTCAAAACACACACATTCACAAAAAAAAAACCTACTTTGAGAAGTTTGATCATCCGATACTACCTTTTATATAAGGAATAAGTGGCTATGCTATTACTTACTGTAGAAAATTTGCAGAATTTGCCCAGATAGTACTAATTTGCTAGAAGGTATGCGACAACAAGTTCAAAAACTGTCATCTTATCTCACATATTAAACTGTTTCACACTTTTTTTCATTGTTGAAACATCTCTCCATTTTTTCCATACGAAATTTAGTTTCATTTCATTAATTAGCACTAGTTGCAAATGTCTAAAACATAGAAGTTTTTTCTGCAAATTTTTTTAATAATAACATTTAAATAAAACATTCTATAAAACATTTTTTGAATAAATTGATAAGCAACTCTATTACGTTTGATGAAAAAAAATGAATGTTTTTGTCTCAATTTATCTAATTTATAATAAAAATAACGTTCCAAAGTAATACTTTGAGAATTTCAGCTGGCCTAAAAATAGTCTCCCCCTCGCAAGTATTACAAAAAACAAGAAAATTGTCAAATTAAAAAATAGTGATAAATCATTAGAAGAAAAGAAAAGCTTATACAGTCATATTTATTTTTGTGCGGTCCTTTTTTATACGCTTTTATTTTTGAGCGATTTTTTTTCTATGCTGCATATGAATTGGCAGTATAAATACCCTTATGCTGTTTTTTATTAAAGTAAATCTGTACATTGCTTCTCTATTAGTGTAAATATGTAAATATGCACATTAATATAATGGGAATGGTATATAATGTATGTATATATCACTTCAACTAATTTCAATATTCCGAAAGGAAATAAATAGTATATTTCGAAAATAAATGAACTTTAATATTTTCAATTGACAAAACCGATTTTGCACCAATTCATCACAAGATGATGAGCTTCTCCGTGATGAAAGAGATAAATTAAGTTTAAAAGAATGTTTCCTTATATAATTAATTATTATGTTAATTGGAAAGGATTTTTCTATTGTTTTGTATATCTTCGACAGATCTCCCAAGTGAGATTCTTTATGCTGTTTACCTTCATCAAATAAAAAATTTTCTTTCCTTTTCTCTTAGAATAGTTTATTATAATAACCTACGAAACTTCCAAATATGCGACTTTTACGCATACGAAACTTTAATGCGACCTTTTTAATGTGATGTCTATTAATCTCATAAAAACAGATATGACTGCATATCTTTAGAATTTTCTGATGACAGTTAAGAACTGTTTTCTATATTACACAAATTAAATTTAATTATTTTGACTAAACATAATATGTGGCATATTTTTGTCTCCAAGGAAAAAATACTCGTGTTTTTTTCGGGAATCCATTAAGATAATAATATCAGTAGACTGTTTATTATACGAAATAGGATATCGGCATAACAGTTTCTAGTCGAAAAAAATCGTCTGACCTTTATCTTTTTTAAGTAAACAATAACACAAAATAGCTATTGTTTACTTAAAACGCAAGCTGAAGTGAAATAGTTTTCTGGTTTATTTACATTCCAAAAATTCCTAAGTCAATTCCTGGGCTGTTTCTGAATGTAATATTTAGAATTTATTTTAAATAAAAAATAGGCAATTATTTTACTTAAAAAGGCTCAATCTTTATTTGTACTTTAACTTCGAAAAAAATAATAATTCTTAAAAAAAATAATTCTTTTTTCTTAATGATTAATTTCTGTTTCCGCTTATCTTTATAAGAATTGATTAAAATTCCAGAGGGTATTTATTACATGGAAATTAATTAATAAATTTGAAATGAACTTTTAATTTTTTTAATAGAACTGAAATATATATTTTGAGAAAATGAAACAAGCTGCAAAGCAAAATATGAATTCTTCTTAATTAATTGTACTGAAACAAAATTAAATTAAAGTTGTTTATTTTAAATTCTTAGTAAACTTCGACTTTTCAGTAAAGATTTAAGAGCTTGTTTCCATTTGTATTGGAAAAGTTCTTTTTATGTGAGAATATTGCTTTTCTCTGGAGGAATATTCTATAAACAATTCTTTCCAAATTAATTGTTCAATTTTTGACCAAGAAGGATGTGTTGCTCTTTATATTGAAATGCAATTTCATAGTTCAACAGAGTGCTCTTTCTTTTAGTTATACAGGGTGCGCCAGAGAAACTTACTTATTTGAAAGGTCAATAAAAAGAAAACTACTTCAGTTATTGTTTTATTTATTTTTTTGAGAATACAATATCCCAATTTTTTAAATACAGTTTTGAAAATGACATCGCTTAAATGGCGACTCCCATTGCGCATACACTTATTAAGTCAATTTTTGAAGTTCGTGTTCACTCTTTGTAGTATATTAATCGGTATGTTGACAATGGCGTCGCGAATTTTGTTCTTGAGGTGAGCTGTTGTCCATGGTCAATCGACACAAACCAGGGATTTCAAAGTGAACCTCGTCACTGAAAAAAACGACAGCGTCTTCAGGCAGGTTGTCAGGCAGCATTTCACGCGCATTTTGATAGGCAACAAAATCGCGTTCAGTTAATTCTCGCGCAACAGCCAATTTATAGAGATGAAATTGAAGGTCTTGATGGAGAATTCGTCGAAGAGTGGTGTCAGAAATTCCAAGAGCAATTGCGAGTTTACGAGCCGAACATAGAACTGACTGCCTCACTCTTTCGACATTTCCAGGAGTTCTGGTGGTTCGTCGATGTCCATTTCTGGGTTTAGCGACACTTCCACTCTCAAGAAATTAGTTACGGCAGAATCGAATTACGGCCAGGAACGGGTCTGTGAGGAGGCTCTCGACAGCGAAGGCCCGCTGTTCTCTAGACCAGAGCATGTTGGCAACTGACTAGAGGGAGAAACAAACTTGGGACTTCCCCCTCCAGAAGACTAGCTATCTCCTCTCTACCCCCCAACTCACCACTCGGAAGTTTTTCCAAATAAGTTTCTCTGGCGCACCCTGTATTTATAAAAACTCAGACAAACAGACTTTCCGTTATTTGTTGGTATCAGAAGTAATTTTTAGAATCTTTTATACCTTGTTGCAAAAGGTAGAATTGTAGAAGAACCGAATAAATAGCCTTTTATGATTTAAATTTTATTTCAGCTACCTAAAATTATATAAAACTTCTCTAAGGTATAATTCATATATTGAACAATCTTATATTTTTAAAAGAAATATTTCAAAAATTATTTCCTTTTTTTACCATCTACAGATTTATGTTCTTAATTTGTGATTTTGTGTAATTCTCTGCTGATTTTTTAATAATAATAGTAAATCATAAATATATGTTTAGAATAGGAAGCATATAGATAATTTTTAAAAAATAGTGTAAAAATTTAGTAGTCAAAGGGTATAAAACTATTATTTTCACAGTCCAAATAAACAAATTCTTTTATGTCACTAGAAAGGAAAAAAACAACAACCAAAAACCTAATTTTTAGAAAAAAATAAGGATGATTGCAAAACACAGTATATGTAAAAGAAAGACATGTTTTTTAAAAGGTAGTAGTATACTTGTAGTGGGATAAATATTATTTTGCTATCAATTCCTAAATTATTCATAGATATTTGTGAAAGAATTATGTGCCATTGCAATACGATTATTAACTGAATATTGGAGAATGATATGTTCATTATTAATTTTTATGCGACAAGGAATTTCAAAAATTTAGTTATTAAATTTTTTAAAAATATTGTTATAAAACTGGGTTGTAAAAATGTTTATTGTGGTCAGCGAATTTGACATCACTGATATAGACTTATGAATGCATAGTAAAATTTCATTAATGAAGCTTACACAAATAATTTTTTAACAGTAGTTAAATATTTAGCTAGAGTTTTGAAATCTCTTGATGTACAAGGGGTGTTCAAATAAAAAGGTATGAAAAGCCGTAACAACGTAACCGTCAACCATATTTACCTATGCCGCTATGGAGAACGTATTGAGGCATCTAGGGAGCAGTTGTAGTCACCGACATAGATCAGTGCATGGTCAGTAGAGAAAAGAGGTCTCTTATAAAGAGCTCCGAGCAATTGACGTAGAGTGTTGAATCCCTCAAGCACAGAAGGATCATTGACTCCGATGTGTACTGTGAGATATACGCAGGTATATCAAATATTACGCAGGTTCATCAAGAACAAAAAACCAGGACTACTCATGGAAGGTGTGGCTCTGTTTCATGACAAAGCACGTCCACACGTCTCCAGAATGGCACACTTGGAACTGGCCAAGTTCAAATGGGAGCAGTTGTTAGACTATCCACCCTCTAGCTCGGACCTGTTCGGAAGTCACCCTGTGATTTTCACGCGTTTGGCCCGCTCTGAAAAAGAAGTGCCTCAACTCAGAAGGCGAACTCAAGGACACTGCGAAGGACTGGGTCTCGTCACGGACATAACAATTCTGGGAACAAGGAATCCTTTGGTTCGTGAATCAATGGGATCGTTGCGCTCATGTCTATGATGTATGCTTTTAATAAAGTCTTCCTATATACCCACAATGTCGTTCCGTAGTTTTCATTTCAACATTCCTTGTACAAAATGTATGAACTAAGCAGTAAATAAACAATTGCAATACGATTATTTTAATGACTGATTTTTTTTTAATTTCTTCATTGGTAATTTAATCCATTACATGAGATATTCTAGAAGAATATATCCAATTTTTATCATACTTAGGAAGTGCTTTCAAAGTTAGGTGCGGTTTGCTGGATTAATTTTCATGGCCCAATTCGTTGATTCAGGAATCAGACGTTATCTGTAAAAAAAGGGAAAGGCACTATTACGAAACTTTTTTTAAACATTAATATCTAAACATGTAAAAACAAATTAAATAAATAAATTGTAATTTTAATTAACAAGTTTCTTTCAATGATTTTGCGTTTAAATCGAGAAGATATTAATATTATTGTCAGTGGCAATTTGTTAACAAAATGTATTTATATTTCCATTAATTTTACACAATGCTTACATTATCGAGGGAAAGAATTAAAAATAAAAACTATTTTTAAAAATCAATTTCAGTAATCTCATGTCGGTTATGAAAACCTATTATAATTTTACATAACTCCTTATTCCATCAGAAGACGAATTAAAGCTGTTGCCTTCTGCAACTCATGATATCGGGAAACTACTTACTACTACTTCAAAACTACTAACTGAGCTGAAAAAAATAACGTATAATAAGGACATTTTATGCTGTGGTTGTTGAATTTAACAATTCATCCTTAAAAATATCAATTTTTCAAATTTATCCGTTTCTCCTCCTGTTCCATACTTTTCCTTTTTGTCATTAATTTTTTTTCTATTTCACTTTCAGAAGGATACAGAAACAAAAATACATCCTTCTTATCATGTGTTATTTTTATTTCTCTTGCTGGGATTAAAAGTAAACTGATATACAAATAAAGAGAATTGTTTTTGGAACTAAGTTTAGCATATTTGGATATTTAATTATGATATAAGACAAAATATTACATAAATCTGAACAAATCATATAAGGTGAAATTAATTGTAATTTTTCACTGCTGAAAACATTTTAAATTTTGAACAATTTCAGGGTAACGATATAAGATTCAGTAGCTTCACAATATATGAGTTTTAATGCGAATACATGCTTGAGACGACATTGTTTTTTGAAACAAAGCAGTTGATAAATAACTGAAAAATAGTTCTTAACAGACAAGCCGGAAAATGAAATTCCATTTATTGTGCTGCCATCTCTTGTCTACGAAATGCATTTTTAGAAGTGAAAATCGATTAATAATATAGTTTCATTAAATCTATGCAATTTATATGTAAAATCTAATTCTTATATTTTATGCTTATGGTTAATATTTTTTTACAAGAATGAAATTTAGTAACAATTCTAATTTTCTTAAAATATGTAGTTTTTAAATTTAAGAAAAAATTATATTTACATTATTATGCGAACACAAAATTTAAGAGCTAAATTTAATTAGTAAAATTTAATCAGAAAAAAGTAGATGGTTATTAGTTTTGAAATTTTCAATAATATAGCTTATTATTGCAAAGTTATATTCCTAATAAGTATAGCAATTAGAAATTGACTGGAAGTAAAATTGTACAATAATGCGTTTCGTCTTTCAGTTGGCGCCAAAGAAAATTTTGATGCTGACAACTTCGAATTTACTTGTATTAATTACTAACTGACATATCCAGCTTTTATTAGAATAGAAATATTTCTTCATAATATTATCTTATTGTTTACTAGCCGCCTTTGGTGACCAGCTGGTTCGCCAAGAGTAATGCGTTTTAAAATGTTCAACTAAGCACTCATGTGCCTTGTTGTCTTTATAATTTCTCCGCCAGATATACTTAAACTTCGAAAGTCACTTAACTCATATTATTATAGAAGCCTTACGATTATTTGCTCATTGCACTATGTAACTCTCTGACTCGCAATAAGTTGTCATAAAATCATGTGGAAAATATCACATTTTATATTTGTTCCATAACATTATGTTTCTTTTTAAATACGTGTTGAACATCACACTTTTCGCTGTTTAATTTGCAATAAGAGTTAATTTAATTATTCAGTTTCAGTTTTTGTCAAAATGACGGCAATCACTGATACATTCATAACGTGCTCTTGCAGGTTAAAATCTACTTTCATTTTGTAAGAAATTTATTGTTGGAAAATATGATTATATATTTTTTAAAAATTCATTAAAAATAGAAATTGAATTTATTAACCATACTATATTTAACTATATTATCAGTTTTATACTGTAATAATTTTGGAAGTTACCGAAAATTCCGAATGTTATCGTAATTTTAATTAGAGTTTAAAAAAAATGCTTCTAGGTATGCTTTTTTATCGCCCAAAGTAAATATATATTATGTGATGTAAAAATTCGTTAAAAATAGAAGCTTAAGTTATACATTTAAACTCTGATACTATTAGAAAGCTAATTTTTTAATCTTTAAATTGATGTAAAAATCATCTTTGTGCGATAATATTTTCGGAAGTTATAGCGGAAAAACGTCGAAATTTAGCTTAAATTTTAATTAATTCAAATTTTAATTAAAAATTCGAAAAAAGGGCTCCCAGGTGCACATTCCTGACCTCCAAGGTATACATGTACCAAATTTGGTAGTTGTAGGTCCAATGGTCTGGTCTGTAGAGGTCCAACATATACACACACACACACATTGAGTTTTATTATACGTTTAGATATAGATATAGACAGATAACATTTTAAAATTAAAATGAGAAAATTGGTTTCACCGAATGATTTTAAACTTGAAGCTTTTCAAAGAAATAGACTGTTCCTAGTAATTAAATAGGTCGGAAGTTGCAACTTCTCTGAAGTTTATTAGCATGAAGAATATAAATTGAATCGAATCAATTGCTTTTAAGAGTAAAGTACGATATTTTCCTACTTATTTTGATTCTTCATATAAATGATGTTTCTAGATGAAAAAATCATCCTTTATTTCATCTTTATAATAATTCAGTGCTTATTATTTAGTTACCTTAACTAAAAAGAAAAGTGAATATCTATTATCGATGTATATGTAGTCACATCTCAGGGAATTCGATTTAGAGCTGCTTAATTTGACATAATATGTTTTGGTGTGAGCAAATGTCCACCTCGAATTATTATCTTTATTTAAATGCCAAGTACTCAATGCTAAATAATCTAGAAAGTATAAAAAATTAAATATTAATCAAATTAAGTCATTCATTTATGCTTTGAGTTTTTTCTATTTATATTTAGCTGTAAATTTTATTGATAAAAACATCATCAGATATTAATCTGTAATTCAATTGTTGGTAATAATGTGATTAAATATGCTCTTTATAATCTATACTAATATATAAATGTGAAAGTTTGGATGTTTGGATGGATGGATGTTTGTTTGTTACTCCATCACGCCAGAACGGCTGAACAGAATTGGATAAAATTTAACACAATGATAGATTATAGTTGGGAATAGAATATAAGCTACTTTTTATTCCGGTTCATTAAGTGGTTCATTTTTTTATTAATTAAAAACTAACTTTCGCTCCAAAAAGCTAAGGCCAAATCCCGCCATAGATAAGCAAGGCTCCAGATTTTTTTCCCAACAAAGTTGAAGTTAAGCTTAGAAGAATTTCGACCGATTATCTCAAACGATTCTATTAATTTTCTTTGTGTTGAATGTATTTAAAATCAAATGTTGTTAATGAGTTGATCTTTCGGATTCATTCTGAAGTACTTTTAAATTAAAAGAAAACAGAATAAAGGAAATAAAAAATTTCTAATCTCCATTGCCTTACCGTTTATTCGGAGTTTCATGCTATATTTCCATTCTTTCTAGAAGCAAATTGTTTTTCAATTCTGTGATAACATTCCTAATGATACTTAATTAGATAAGCGAAAGGGGAAGATTAAAAAAAGATAAAAACAGATGTATATAAATTTTATGACGTTCTGTAGGGGGAAAAACTAGTCACCATAACAATTATCATTGAAAAGAGGAAATAAAGACAAGAGTTTCGAATAAAAGATTTTCCTGTTACGAAAACTGCGCATGATTTTTAAAAAAATATCCGATGCCAAGTTTTCAAATAAAAATATGTTTTGCCAACTACATTTTTTTCTTGACAGATATTGAAGTAAGGTTTGCATTATTGAAATGGCATATTTAATTTACGTTTAAAATTATAGAATGTAAATTTTATGATCACACATGAAAAAATATTTTTTTGAAGACAACCATCAAGGTCTATCGTTAGTCTATTTTTGCTCTTATTTGAGTGTGTGTGTGTGAAATTGAAATTTTTTCGCTGTATATACCTTTTTGCAAAACTATAATTCTCTACAACGTAATTATTAAAATAAAATTTATTATTCACAAAGAAATTATAATAATTTCGTTTGATTTCTGAAATATAAAAGAATTTATTTATAAAAATGAAAGGAGTAAATTCAAAAATTATTAGGCAATAATATAATAGACATAATAAAAATTAATAGACCAATGATATTTCATAATTTCCTTTTAACTTGATTAAAAGAAAAAATATAGACTATGTTTCAGATTTTTCTCTTTATTTACAAATAGTAATTAGCATTATTTGATTAGATTGAAACTCGTTAAAACTGGAAACTTCTTGAATTCTATGCTAATTTAGTATCTATAAATGAGCCAATTCATTATAAAGTGTCGACAAGTTTAAATATTTGAATCAATTTTATAATTTTTCAATAGAAGTTGGGAGCTAAAGATTCTGCTGAATTTTTTCAAAGAATAATTTTTACTTTCCTGCGAAATTGAGTTTTTCGGATTCTTTTTTTGTTGCTTCAAGGCACTTATATAATTCTGTTGAAATGCACATTTCAGTGACGCTTTCAATAACTTTTTGTCAATAGAATGTGGTAGAGATATTCAAGTATTATTTCAAATTATTGCAATATATTAATTTAATTAACTTTTTAAGCATATTTAATAAAGTCTGGAAACTATTAAAGCAATCAAGAGCATTTATTTGCGAACATTTCCATAATGAAAAAATAATAGTATTATTGCTATTAGAATTCCGACATCATTATTTTAATTATGGTTTAAACCAAAGGTTATAAATTGCTTCAAATGTCATCTACGAGTCTGCGTTACAACAATTTATCAATAAAAAAGAAAATTTTTTAAAGTAATCATTCAGAACACTTATCACTAAACTGTCATGAATTTGGTAATTCAAAAGATTTTAATTCAAAGTGTATCGAATACGTTCTTACCATAATGACATTTCTTAATAAATGTTGCAAATTTTCTTCAACACAGTAGGAAATCTAATTATATCACACAATTTACTCTGAATACTAAATTTTCACTTACTATATCTGTATTGCATATTGCCTGGTTGTCCTGCTCCGACCATCATCCTGCCACCGCCATTGCTGCTGCTGTAAGAAGAGGCTCCCGCAAAATTGCCATCTGGACTCTGCTTTTCGATGCACCTCATTTGCCCGTCGGGTCCCGTGGAGCATGCCTTGGAGTAAGACACGGCGTGGCAGGAAGCCATTAGCACTAGAACAAGCATGCATGCGAAGGTCGATTTCATGGTGTAGAAGCTAAAACATTTATGATATGAGTGAAAAAACATATTTGAGACCATGGGCATTTTATAGCTAATAATATAAATTTAAATTTTAAGTAATAGTGGGAACCATAGAATAAGTCGTGACCGGCTTTCATTGAGACTTTGGCAAATATGTATGTGAAGACGAAATTTATGGTGGAGCAACTGGAATATTTATGATAACAGTTAATTAAAAATATGTGAAACATATTCACCTTATGAATATTATTTATATTTAATTAAAACCAATTGCATATATTCAGGATTGTAGAGTTTATTACAATGTATTCTTTTTTTTATTAACATCATTTTTTAAGTTTCTTTTTCAGATCTGACATTATAAAAATTAGGCATGAAGCCAAATATCAAAGGATTAATTTCTACACAATTTATTTACATGCACGATATCCATCATGTACGACACATTATCTTTCTAATTAGTTCTAAGCTATATAATAGTAGAATTTAGAGAAAACCAATAACCGCTGAGGTAAAAAACACGAATATCATAATACGTAAAAGATGCTCAAGTCTTTAAGCAAACATTTGACACATTCGGACTGTTAGATCAAATGCCTGTTTGGACGGATTATTATTCTGTTAACCGTATTTCAGATATGATTGTCATCGAATAACTAACAAAAGTTGTAGTAGAAAACACCAGGTACACTGGAAGAGTTTTTAAGAACTAAAAAAAATTATTATCTGGAGTATATTTCAGATGTAAATTTATAACATTAGAAATTTTCTTTCCTCTCAATGGAATTTTCCATATTTATAATGGTCAAACATTCAAATCAAAACTATTCTTTAAACTCGGTTTAAAAGAAATAGTCTACTAACAAATAAATAAGAACATTGTCAAGTACAAAATTTAAAAAAAAAAATAGCTGAAAGAGAATAATAATAATAAAGATAATAATGACTTCCAATTGCTCTGTGAAGTGAGGAGAATATGATGAACAGAGGCATAGAAACACTATCTAATAACATTCTTTCTCAATTCTATTTAATAACATTCTATTTCTTTTATCAATCCTTTACCCTACCTTACAGAACTGTCTAACACTTTTGGACCATATTAGGAATAAAATGCAATGATACAAATTATGGATTTCAGCTGATTGATCTTATCTGCAATCAAATACAGAAAAAGTCTTTAAAAACCTAAAGTTTACCCATAATTAATTATTTTTCGTTATTTGCATACATAAAAATTGCGTTTGAATTGCAACTAAAGCAATGTAACAGACATCGGGGAAAGTTTATATACATACTGATGGGTCTAAACATTTTATGAAGAATTAAAAATCGCCACAGCCTGCTCTTTGATATGGAAAAGTCATAAGTTCAGAAAACGATATATGTTAAAAAAATTTTTTAATTCAAATATTAGGTTTTAGTACTCAGGAAGAATGAAAAATGTTTCAATAATAATTACAAAAAATTTTAAAATTCTCGAAAAAGCTGGGTAACTCCCAAAACTTTATTGGAATGGGCTTTTATTTAAAAGAAACTGATATAGAAATTGATCCAAATGCAATAAAGGCTGTAAATCACTGATTAAAGTATTCTGAAAAATAATAACGCAGCAAAAGATAGTTTGACATACTATCTTGCTTGATTTTCATTGACCTCAACATTTACAATTGATTTCAGTGATTTAGGTAAGATTTTTTCTTAGCTATAAAGTAAGCAAATTTCTCCAATTTTTACTCAGACTGAAATAATTTATTAGGAATTTTTAATATTCAATATTCAATCTTTTTGCCTACAAAATTCAGATTCAAGATTTAAAACAGTTAAACCTGCATCCAATTCAAGGAAAATGATAATGGGGTAAATAAGCTAACACGCTTTTATTTCACTAGTTGTAATTTTACATTGTTGTCATGTCTATGGCAATTTAAGCAACAAAAAAAAACACTTCGATTATTTATTAATTTTATAGCTATTACCAAGGGATAAAAAAGAGGCATAGTTCAGGAATTGTGGATCAGCATGGATCCATCCATATCCAAATTATTTAAACTAGTGAATCCTGTGACCAGTATTACTATTAATGTTTTGTGTATGGAATCTAAAATCCCTTTGGCATATTTTTGGATAAAAATGTTCTTTTCTATTTTAGTATAAAACCGTAATTTTGGGATGTGCTTAATTAAGCGACAAAGCCAATAACTAATATTGAATTACTATCTTCTCCAACTTCAATACGTCAACAAGTGAACTAATTTAATTTGTATCAGACTGAATACATGGCAGATATGCAGAAGATTGATATATGTTCTATCTATTGACTGCGGTTTTTAAATTATCTATAAAAGCATCATAAATTAAAATTCGTGAAGTTTTCGGCAATCCAGTATTCAAACTTTAGCAACGCAGCCAGTATAGATTATGAGCTAAGCTTTATTCGATGACTAAAACGCAACAAGAAGTAAAAAATGAATAAAGCGATTTTAAAACATAATCGTGTACTAAACAGTAGAAGCATTCTATTGTAATTATTTTCTATTTTTTAGTTTTTTTATTCGTAACTCATTTTCATAAATGCTTTATACCCTCAATAATCTGGCAATGCCCCGATCAATTCAAATTTCTTATAATCTATGGTTTTCGAAATGGAGAACGTGATGGTTTAAAGGTAAAACAGGTCATTAAATGAAAATTTGAATGGTGTCATTCGATGTAAACAATAGGATTTTGAATTATATTTTGTAATATTTATCTACTGTAATTGCATTTTGCATTATTTATTGCATATAATATAATATTTTCTATAATTACGTGTAGTCTGTTATATTATAAGTTTAGACAATAAATTTAAGTTCTGATAATAAGATCTTCTTTTTCTCTGTATGTTAATTTGTCAGTCCTCTTATCTTCCAGATTACTTCCATATTCTTGAAAGCAATGTTTTCCGAAATTTGCTTATAATTATCGTCATTAATCTCGAAAAATCCAAACTTAATTAAATTGATCGATTATTGACAATAATTGTGAAAAATATCAAAATAATATATTAGCATTAAGAGAACGAAAATATCCACAATTTAAAAAAAGGTATGAATATTTTGACCCTTGAAAAATATATTACAAAACAAAAGATAAGATCCAATTTTTAATTAAAAAGTGACAAAAACATACCTTCGTGAAAATTTGAAGTAAGTAACAAGTTTTAGCAACAAAATCCACTAAGAACTGCGTGGAACGAGTCGTGCAATTTAAGTATTTATACGTTCTTTCTGACCAGAATTATGCATTTAAGTCGTAGAAACGTAACTTTTTATTATCCCAGTTATCCATACAATAAGCAGACTGTCCACTTTTAATCCGAAATTCCCTGTAATTCCACGCAACACCTATTGCACGCTATGGAGATGGCATTATTCTAGAAGCCATATAAACGGTCCTCTCGTATTGTTCACTTATCTTTCAAAACCGAAATGGGGAATTCGGAATTTTATTGCGTGAATAATAATTGAAATAGAAATGCTGGAGAAGGAAAAAAATAAAATTGGGATGTTAGTTTTATATACTTCAGAATAGCATCTATCCTGTTACGTCAACATTAACAGTCTGAAAAGAATAGTTGAAAATGCAAAAGATGTAAGCAACAGCAATTTTTAAGAACAAAGACAGGAACTGCTTTCGAATTAAAATTGCATTGAAGTGTTAAATTTATAAAAATGTGCCATTGTATTCCATGAAACTAAAAGGCGATATTTTATTATTCGGTGATAAAAAATATTATAAATTAATATCCTTCCATTATACATATTTAAATGATTCCAGATGTCTTTCCTAGAAAACTCATTTAATACTTAACAGAACTTCAAGATTTAATTGAAAACTGAAATTGGTAAACGATGTCAATCCCCTCTTCTCCAAAAAAAATTCCTCTCCCTATTTTTCACATTACTACGACCCATCTGAAGGCACACAGATAAATCTGATTGATTGGACCCCCACGGTAAAACTATAGTTGAGTCTTAAGGGCCATCATCGGAAGTGGTACAACCATTCTCTGGAAAAATACGACACCACTAGCTACAAACTGACTACTAGGACCAGTCCAAAGGCACAGGGAAAAACTTGAATAACCCGGCCACCGCTGTAGCAACACTGGTGGGCACTGTGGCTGAGTCCTAAAGGTCATCACTAGCAGCGGTACAATCCCTCCCTGAGGAAGTGCATCTCACCATCGATGGCACCTTTTCATCCCACCTATTCGTGCACACTCAAGGGGGGAAACCAGGCTTTTCGATCACACCAAACTACCATACCGGTAGCTTTTCATCCTCTATTACGAGGTCCCCTATCCGGGGGGGGGGGAGTAGGAAAACCGCCTGCATTTTTATTACAGAAATTTTCTGGACGATAAGTAATCTTTGCGAATAATAATGATGATAAAAACATTTATTATTTAATAAAATATGGAGAATGTGAAAGGTGCGCTTGTTTTCGATTTGCTGCTAATGAAATCTGGGAATGAATTGCAAGTCATTTCAAGTTATTTTCAGCAGCAAGGAATTCAAAAATTACAGCTTGTTTTAATAGTTTTAATTCTCCCAATTAACAAAATCCAGCTTCACAAATATTTAAATACATAAAAAGAAATAATAGTAAAACTTACAACTATCAGTTAAACTTACAGCAACTTAAGAGTAAAAAGAATTCAAAAATATAATTTGATCTGATAGGAATTATGTCTATTCACAATGATTATAATTTAGTATTAGTAATATATTTCAGTATTATTGATGGATATATCGATAAGTGAAAAAGATTCATAATCATTCTAAATTTTGTCGGCACTCTCAAGAAATAAAGTCGCGACCCACAGTTTGGGAACTCCTACTCAAAATTGTTCAAAACAGATTACACAGAGATCGTTTGCACAACATCTCTTTAGGAGTTCACGGAATGATTTTTTTCTATTTTGTGATTTTCCTATGTTTTCGCTTTTAGTACTTAACAAGATTTGCCATTTTTTAAGTTCCCAATAAATTTTTGAATGAAGGGATATATTTTTATTCTATATCTCAGGCTAGCAAAAATCTTCAGTTCTCGATTAAAAGATTATACGTTTAAATTAAGGGGTTAGAAGGATACGCCGAAACAAATAAGATGTTTAATTTCAACGAATGCTTTATAAAAAAACAAGTTTCAAGCAAAATTTTGAAAAAAAAACTTACTGGGATTTTTTAAAATTTTACTCTGGAAACAATTTGCATTCAAATATACTGCGCATTACAATTAACTGAAGTTGTTATTAGGATGGTCACCAATTTGACGACCATAGTTAGCCATCCATTCTTTTCTAATATTCAAAATATATTAAAATATAAGAACATCAAATATATCCTCGTTACGATCACCTTTTAAAAGTGTAACCGTACTATAACCGTAACTGTTTCCTCGGCCCTCTATCAGCCGCTGCCATGAACAATCAGTCAATGTCTTGGAAGAGAACGTAAAGCATGTTGTAATCCTCGAGTATTATTTTAATGCATATATGTTAAATGTTTTGTCCTAAATAGTTTTGTCCCAGTGTAAATCATGTCCTTTAATGTCATTAAATGTATTTTTAACTAAATTGGCATGATTTATTGATTTTGATAGTCTACCCTGACAGAATTAAAGTTTTGACGCCCTTTTGGTCACAAAAGTAAAATTCCATTTAAAAAACTTGACGAAATTGCTGGAAAATATTTAAAATGTTATTCTTGAGCCATGTGAAATTTATTAAGAATTTGATTTGCTGAGAAATGAGTTTTGATTCACAGAAGGGAAAAATTATGTCAACAAGAACTTATTTAAGTGAAACTTGTGAATATTAATCATTACTTCAGTAATTATGTAATCCTTGAAATTCTAAAGTTGCGAACTGTTTCACTAGATTCTTTTTTTTTTCTATCTAGTATATAAGATCACAAAGAGAATGTATTGGAATTTTAGTGCATTTTACTAGGGTACTTCGATGAATCTCCACTTTACAGAACATTGACCAAGCAGCTCTACTCAACAACAGATATCAAAAATTGCCGTAGGTAAGCAAAAAGACAAATCAGACACCATCGAATAAAGTCTTTACAACAAGGTCATCTAAATCATCACATTATATTATAATCTCCCCGGGACGATTAATTTGAACCATCTATCTACCAACAGCTCAACTCCTTCAAGAATACTTCATTGGAAAGGCGATTTTTTTAATACATTCTCAGACAAAAATTGATAAATAATAATGAGATAAATAAATAATTCTGCGATCGGTTTTATCATAACTTAATTTATAAGATTTACAAAATGATCGTATATTACACATAAAAAAAATAAAAGTCCAAAGTCTCTTATAGATAAATGATTTAGACACATTAACTTTAAGATTTTTATAAAGCTATAAAAATAAGGTTTTAAGGATGTCATAACCTGAAATAAAATAATTTGAAATATGTTTCTTAAGCATTAAAAAAAATAAGAATAAAAAATAAATAAAAATAATGAAATTGTCAAAAATAGGTTATTTAAAATACTGTAAATTCAACCAGGTGATAATTAAATTCAAAAAAAGGTATTATACAGTTTATCCATAAAAGTGAAAAATTCACCACATACATAAATTAAGCTTTTTTAAGATGAGAGTAATGAACAACATTTTATCAAATTCAAATGAAATAACTAGAGAAGTTATTTCTCTAAACGGATAGATGACAACTGCATTCTTAAGTAGAACTTGTATCAGTTCAGATTCCAATTAAATTTATTATTTTGTTTTGCAATATCCATATTTTTACTTTCTCGTATAAGTACTATAGAGAAAGTATAATAATCGTCAAAAAATTTCAGCTACAGAATTTGATGATACTTCACGTTTTAGACCGCTTGTAGTTCAAAAAATGAATTTTTGGAAAATGTTCGTCTGTGACTAAAATAACTCAAAAATGCTTTGAGCTAGACGGTTAAAATTTTATATAAGTTTTTTACAACAAATTTGCAGTTTGAAATAAAATTTGTTGAAAGAAAGTCCATCTGTTTAAATCCTATACTATTGGGTCGTTCGGAAAGTCATTTCGTATTTTTGTGTCAAAATGAAAAGAAATTTTCGTTTAATGAATAAA
Source organism: Argiope trifasciata (assembly GCA_026543055.1). Taxonomy (NCBI): domain Eukaryota; kingdom Metazoa; phylum Arthropoda; class Arachnida; order Araneae; family Araneidae; genus Argiope; species Argiope trifasciata. Next base: position 534,303 of record JAPMOQ010006322.1, on the reverse strand, counting down.
TTATTTATTAAATTATAAAATTGCCATTCTGGTCTAATACCTTTTGCCATTCTGGTCTAATACCTTTTGGTAGTAACATGATTACACGCTCATAAAAGTTTTGGTCTTTGCTGTAAAAAAAACTGATCGAGGTGGTTTTTGGCCTCCTCATTTGAAGGAAAAATTTTGCAAATCAGTTCTAGTACTGATGTACTGTTAACACATCTTCTCCACACATATTGGCTAATTTATTTCTGGCTTGAACAGCATTTTTACCTTTTATAGCAAAAAAGAAAAAAATGACGAAAATGCTGTTTATTGCTCTCCATATTTAAAAGGGCACCATCCAAAAACTACTGCGAAGAATCAGCTGCACTTTTTCACACTCAAGCCTTGCTATATCAGCTCTTAAAATATATAATGATTTTGCGGTTTAAGTATGAAATTGGGTGCGAAAAATGCAATTAAATCCTTTGTCAGGAAAAAACGAAACTACTTTCCGAACAACCTAATATAATACGAGGAATGGTTGCCAAGTCGAAAATCGCCCCAGAATTAATAAACTCCGGTAAACTTGGAGGTCTGGGGTTTTTGGCCACGAGGAATCGATTGGCGCCGGTTTTGAAGCGCTACGGTCGAGCAGTTCGGAGTTACAGATAGGATATTTTCAAACTTTATTAGTTCGCCATAATGGCTATAGATGGCAGCACTTAAATTTTCTTTGTCTATTGCCTAATAGGTTTCAAGCGGTAATTGTATAATCTTTTGTTATCAATGACATTTTGTTTCCTATGACTTTTCAAACTTTACCTTTGTATAGAATAGTTCCCTTTCCAAACTCTAACTTTGTTTAGAATAGTTTACAATGGTGCACTTTAACCGGTTATCTTTTCACCAATGGTTTCACAAATTTTCTTATGGCATGTATTGTTTTGATAAATCACAATTGAAAATTTAAATCTTCGAGTTAGCTTCGATACCTGTTTTCTCCGAGAGGAGCTCGGTCACCCGCTGGTATAAGTTAATACGTTCCATTGTAAAACGAAGGGAACCAGATAGAAAAAATTCCGTACACACATTTCACATCTACAGTACAAACACCTGTCAAATTTTGAGTCACATCCAACTACGGATTGATTGTCAGTCGGTCTGTACTTTCAGAAACGTGTAAACGCAATAATTCAAAGAAATTTTGACTTAAATACACCAAATTTGCTATGGAGTTTTATGATTATAAATGCAGTTTTCTGTCAAATTTTTGTTTCAGTTGGTTGAGAAAAAATTGTCAGAAACTCGAACTCTGTAAATTAATCGCCAATAACTAGCTGAAGATAACACGATAGATTCGGTAAAAATGCTAAATACATGTACACCAAAAATTAATATTTCATAACTATTGTATGCAAATGCCTTGTAAGGCTTTTTCTGGTATAAAAAATTTATTAGAGTATGCAAAATAGTTTATAGGAGACCATTTTCACCAGTTTAATGAAGTGACCATTCCCATGATTCATGGAATGGATGAATGGATGAAGTGATCATTCCATGGGACCATTCCACCATTCCCATGATCTTTCCTCATTGGCTTAGTCATATTTATCAAAAAGTTTTGCTTGATGAGCTCTAAAAATCCTATAATGATACGGTTGAGAAAAGGAAGTTATCGTTTTATTCGATCGAAGTCAAATTTTTTTCAACACATTTGGAAGATCATGTATCAAAACAATGTACAATCTGAAGGGGGATTATTATCTTAATAAAAATAATTTAATAAAAAGATGTATTTTTTTCCAATTAACAGCATATTTAGTCTAAAAGGGCGGGGGGACCGATATACTCTAAACTTGATTTTTAATCATCAGCATTTAAAATACATTTACAGTTATAATTATACCTGTATTGCGACTGTAAATTTATCATGATAAGAGGAAGTCCGAAGAACAAATGACAAGATGATGGATAAGTACTCCAATGTTATGGCTGCTTTACGCGAAGGCCCAAGGTCACTTTATGTTAAAAACTGGCCTTCTGTTAGTGTAGAAAAGTCAACTTCAATTTGTGAGCATTGTAATGGATTGATGGATGCATAAATTTACCAATTTAATACGAAAAAGATGCATGTATCTATCTACTGAAGAACAAAGCTTTACATAATGTAAACAACGATTAATTAAATTGTAAAAACAATAGATGTAAATAAAATGAAAACATAAAATAAAGCCGTATGAAAATAACTACAACAAAGATTGAAAACAACATTTTAATGATAAATAGTTGGTAAGTCACTCGCATCACAACATCAACAATAAAAAATACCATTCTAAATTATATTTCTGCAATAAATATCAAGTATTCTGATTGTTAATTATAGATACAAAATGGATCATTTAGAAGGCCCATTGAAGTAATGATTTTGACAGCTTCCTGGCATTCTTTTTAAATCTTTAATAATTCTTGAAAATTAATAATATCAAATAATAAAATATTTACAGAACCAAAATACTTCCAGAAGTTTTATAATTTTATATCCTTTGCATTATATTTAAGTGAATATCACCTACTTTCATTTTAAATGAATTTTGTAAGTCGTAAAGTGATCTATGAATGTACTATTTTAGCACCCAAGTATGAAAATATTAATAAAATAAATTAAAATATATGATGAGTTAATAGGAAATTCAAGGGACAGATTAATCTGCTGACACAATGTTAAAAATTGAGCAATTATTTATGCTTTATTGAATCTGACTTTTAAAATCCACTTGTAATGCCGCCACATCTAATGAATCTGAAAATTATTTCATCCAGCATACTACCGAGAATTTAGATCTAAGTAAGGTAAGGATAAAAGATTTTATGGCAGTGAAGTTATTATTCACTAATTCAATTGCCGGCATTCCTGAGATAGGGGTAGCATATATTCCCCGTGATTCTCCATTTCGGGACATGGTTGTTCTTCTTCTATATTCTATTTATGAAGGGGGGAGGGGGAACATGCCCCCTTAAAAAGAAGTTGTGCAAGCGAATGTGATGCATGAAGTAGCAAAGTCGTACTCTTGACCCTTGTTGGCTCTAGAACAATAGAAGCTCACTCAGCTTCAATCGCTGACATATAACAATCAGCGGGCTCATAAAGTGCCATAATTCACAACACAACTAATTCAACTAACTATTTTTGAAGGAAGTAGTAAAGGGAAAGCGCATTTTCATTTTTCATTATTCTCTTATCCATAACGAGCTGTCGTTCGATTTCGAACATCTATAAGTCCCAGTTTCACTTACTTTCTCGTGATGAATACAGAACTCAATAGCATTAAACTATTGGTATCAATTTAGAAACCCCACATCATTCTTACGGCATGTTATATATTGCATGTTCCAAAGTTGTAATTACAATTTTATAAATTTGTAGCAAACAATGGCACTAAAATGTCTTTTTTCCAATAATTTTTGATCAATATGAAAGCTTATTTTACAATTCTGTTCTGATGCCTGTTTTGGTTTTTCTTTAGACCATAAAATATAGCTCGTTGATTTCTCTAAGAAAAAAAGTTTTAACAAATTATAAAATAATGTTGACATTAGGTCAATTATTATTCGAATCGCTATCTCTCTGCCTTTTTTTACCAGATGTCTCAGAGGAAAAAGCTATTTGTCTGGGATTTTTCCCCTTTTTTCCCCCATTCTCTTCTTATGCACGTGTTTGTAAAATATTATGAATGAAAATGTATTTTCTTTCCCCTTAATGAACTGACATCGTTAATTAATCTATTTTTATTTTATCGCTTACCTTTCATTTGTATATATTTTTAAGTATTTTTATTTTAAGAATACCTGGATATATTTTTATCATTTAAAAACGATATTATTTTCTATTTGATATTTTTCAGTGGCAAATAAATGTAAGAGTTAAAACACGATGTTTAAAAAGAAGAGAATGCACAAATTCATAAAATAAAATCTTTCAAAATGAAGTACAGTAGAGAAATAAGTTTTTGAAAATTGAAACGACATTTTACAGACAAAACAACAACAACACTACAATGCTTACCAAATGTGGCAACCATAAACTGATTGCTTTGCATCGCCACGTGACCTTAAAGAAGTAGGCGTATCCTTCTAATCCCTCTATGCGATAATTGCCACAATGCAAAATTACTTTGTTTCCCTCTCTGCGATATAGCTTTCAAATATAAACACTAGTGAATATATTACTGTTTTGAATCATATGATTTCCTTGATCGCCATTTTACTCAAATCACTAAAACATGGAGTTCAGAATCGAATGCATATTCAGTAAAGAAGAACTTCTGCACGATGAAAGAAGACGTCCTTTTTGGAACATTAATTTAAATGCTGAATGGAATTTGAGATGTTTTTGTGTTTGTATAAGACCCCGAACCCCTTACTCTTTGGAAATTCATAGGAATACCAAATGTGGAGAAGTATTTGTCTCCGGAATGCTTCAAATTAATGAATCCGGAAGAAACAAAAAGGGTCAAAGAAGAAAATTCAGCAAGTTGCTTCGTAGCGGGCATTCTTATACTCGTTTAAACTTCCTGTTTTTAAGTAATTGCAAGAAATCTTCAGAAATGTGTTTAATAACTGGACAAATATGTATAAAAGAATGTCCTGGAAGACTGATTGATTTTCATGGAAATAAAGAGCGACTAAAAAATATTCGATGGCCAAGTTAGTCGCACATTTTCCATAGTTGCTGGCTTTGTGTAACTTAACAGCCGCGTGTGCTAAGTTGAGATGTGGATTGGTTTCTTTCCGTCATATGCTTTGAGCCAAGTCGTCAATTTAGTGTTGATGACTCATATTGAATAAACAGGTTAGTTCAATGCTGGAAGGTGGTTTTTTTATTGATTCAAAAGATTATAGCAGGGGTATAATTAGCTGAAAGTGTTAATCCGCAATTAAAAAAAGACTTTAGCAAAGTGATCAAGAAATATGTATTTTTTTCTTAGGGAAAAGTGTTGTTAAGTCTTAAAAAAAATGTGTTATTAAATTTTAGATGAAATTTTGTTCTTACTTTGACTTGTATTATATTATTTATTCTTGTATTTATTTGATTCGATTTGAATGATATAAACTATTTTAATGAGAATTTGTTTATTTCCTTCTGGTTGGGAAGACAGTTTTATTGAATACTTAAAAAAAACTTTTATTGCAGTTTTTACTGCATTAAAAGACTACAAATTCAAAACAATCGAAATACTTTTGTAAACAAATTGCTATGAGATTTAAGTTGCTAATGAATTATAGATATAAAAATTCTGTATTTTTCGTTTCCAGTTTCTGAACATAAGTATCCATTGTTAGTGACAATGTAATGTAAAAGAATCACTTTTTTTACACATTTTGTAATTTGGCGAAATTAAAGGAAAATCATAGCCTGAATATGCAGTACATCGTACAATCGTCCCACATCTAGATTTTTCAGTATATCGTTGCCAAGTTATTTTTAATCGTTATTTGTATACAATGATGTAAAAACATCCTTTATTTTAATAACTGCATTGCATTTGAGAGGCACTTTCTACGCTTTATTAGGTAAAAAAAATTAGTTAATAAATACATGCGACTGGATAAACTGTGAGATGGATATATTCTTTGTACAAATGCAAACAGAGATGCATTGGTAAGGTATTAATTCGCAATCCATCTTCAAGACGCATGATGTTTACATTTAATTGATCATCCAGCACGCCAAGAAATCGTATTGAAATTCTCTTGGCAATTGTTTTTGAATATACTTGTAGCATAATATAGAAAAACGAAAATTTTAAATACGTAATTTTTTAAGATTGCTGAATGTTTTAGATTATAAAAGAAAATGGGTCGACCATTCAGTCTCTGGATAACTCAAATGGACTCTAATTTAATTTTTAGTAAGTTATCGGATTCATTTGTTTCTGGATAGACTCCTTTGAACAGGAAAGCAAGATCTAGATGTTGCCCACTTTTGCAGATTTTGCTGATTCCCAAAAGTGGGTGATCTATACTTATAATAAAGCTCAATGTGTGTGTGTGTGTGTGTGTGTGCGCGTGTGTGTGTGTGTGTTGGCGCTCTACAGGCCAGAGAGTTGGACCCACAGCTACCAAATTTGGTACATGTATACCTTGGAGGTCAGGAATGTGCACCTCGGAGCCCTTTTTTCGAATTTTTAATTAGAATTTGAATTAAAATTTAAGCGAAATTTCGACGTTTTTCCGCTATAACTTTCGAAAATATGATCACACAAACATGATTTTTACATCAATTTAAAGATAAAAAAATTCGCTTTCTAACGGTATCAGTTTTTTTTTAATTTATAAGGTAAACTTTTATTTATTTTTAACGAATTTTTAAAGAAATATTTTAACCATGTTTTTTTTTGAGCACGTGACTGGATAAAATAAAAGAAATATAAAATGTGATATTTTCTAAAAAAATAAATGCAACGCAAAGGTTTCTATAATCGTTTGCATTATCTAAATCATTTATTTAACAAATCTTTCTTTATTTATAGTAAACCTGATTGAATTTAGACAAGATATGCATTGAAATCCCGACTTAATGGCATATTTCTATAATCGTTTGCAATATCTGTATCATTAATTCAATAATTTTTTTTTCATTATAAAATGTGATAGTTTCTAAAAAAATAAATGCAAAGCCAAGGTTTCTATAATCCTTTGCAACATCTAAATCATTTATTCAATATTTTTTTTTCCTTTTTCGCTTTTTTAAAAAAAACATTAAATATTTTGGCAGCATCATGGAAAAAAAAACATTTTTAATTTCAGGCCAATCAATGCCCGGAATTACTTCAAGGCTAATGAATATGCGACTTAATTTAAAAATTTAGAACGCATTACTCATGGCGAACCAGCTGGTCGCCAAAGGCGGCTAGTTGAAAATATTTTTGATGCAATGATTGGTTGAATTCATTTCGATAATGTAGATCAAACCTCAATGAAGGTCAGAAGATATTACGTGGGTTTAGAGTTAAGAGATGCTGATCGTTGAAACTGGACACGAAGTTTTCGTTGCGAGATTCTATTGAAGTTACCAAATTTTTGAGTTTCGCTTTTGGATTATGTGGAATCAGTGGAATCCAAAATGCGAAGCAATAGCAATGGACGTAGAGAAACTTAAAAATAAATATAAAAAAATCATGAAATTTTTTTAAAAACTAAGTGTAAATGTGGCGGGGGACATGGTATCTTTTTCTTTTCGATTTCAGTTTTTAAATGTTATTCTAACACTTAGGCTCCTTGGAACCAATTGAACCTTTCAATTAATTTGGTCCTTTTGGTTCTGGTTTAATACCCTGAACTTAGTGACTGGTGGACAAGGAGAGGTTTACCCATCACCCTTTGCCCACCAATCGCTAAGCCATTGAGTTGCACCCTTTATCTAATTAGATTATCCTTTCTTTGTTATCTCTGATAAGTGACTACTGTAAAAAGTCGACGTTTTGTGGAATGTTGAAATTTAAAAAAAAAAAAAATTAATATTCACAATGCTTAAATAAGTTTCTTTATAAAACCGTTAGAATGTTGTTTCTAAGTATTTTTTGGAAAATTACACTGATTTTTGTTCGTATATTTACATATAGTTTAATGCTGTTTCAAATCTTTAGATGCTGACAGGATAATGACAAATTCTGATCTTTGATAAATGTTTCTCACAATAAACCTCCTAAATTGAAATCTATCGCATTATTTTTTGTTCAAGTTTGGTATGATAACTTCTCAATATGTTCTGGAGTTCCTAAACAACAAAAAAATACTCATTCAAAAATATTTTATAGTTCTTTTAATGCTTCACAATGAGAAAAAAATTAAAATTTCCGTGTTATTTATCAATCGAACTCCAGTATTTAAAGAATGAATCGAAATACATTATTTTTTTAGTTTAAAAATTAGATAATATATTTCTTATCTACAGACTTTTAAATAAATCGTTTGATAAACCTTTAAACTAGAAGATTTTGTTTTACACTTCTTTTCTAAGGCTAAAAAGTTTTTTTTAAATTTTTTAAGCACTTTTGCTATTTAACTAGTATATTGTGGTTTCAAAGATCTTTATAAAAATATTTTTGATTCAAATATTCAAAAATATAGCTATTTTTGAAAGTTTTTCAAACAAATTCTTCCCGAACGTAGTGCATACCTTAATCAGAAATCTAATTTGATAAACGATAGCGTGAACCGTTATGGAGTTATAAGGTTTTAACGTGTTCCAGCTTGTTAAGCTAAAAAAATACTCTGCCTGGGGTTCATTTTAGATGCCACAGTCATCGTATGCTCACTTTAAATTATATCCGTCAGAAATAAGAGAAAAGGCAATCATGATCCACAGTCGCATAGGTTCAAAAATAAAATAAAAACACAATCGCATCTCTTTAGAGAAAAGTACTCAAAATTATAGAGAGAGTCAAGTTCGGATTAAGTAATAAGCAATTTATCCTTAACTTTGACCGTTGTACAAAGTGATCACATTAGCAGCCATCTTGTTTTTGTAACATGTTCTTTTACGACGAAGGTATCCGATTTGTCAATTTCAACCAGAAACGTTAGTCTACTTAAAATTAATTGACAATTCGAATCTTGCATTGAATGATATCAATAAGAGCTACACGATCGAATGTTTGCTAGCCAAACGCAGAAGAGGCACATGATAATTCTGTGGAAACATTAATATTTTTGACGAACTCTGAAAGTTTAAAAACAAAATCTCATATGTAAGTTTTTATTATCATATTCTTAGTATTAAAAATTCATTTACTTTTTTGAGTAATGATCTTATATGATCTTACGATTAACACGATTTCTCCAGTCGATATCGTTTTGATGATATCTTTTTATAATCATATGTTGTTGATCAGGTATTTCGCATAGTATCTTCTGATAAGAAGATATTATGTAATTTATTTGTAACTATCTAGTGTGGAAATTATATTATAAATGATATTTTATCTGAATTGTGATATTTCTGTATGTAAACAGACATTACTTAAGTGAATTCAAGTCAGTTTCATTTTTTCATCTGTATTATTAGCTGCTTACATTTTATTGATTGGCATAGTAACTTTTTAAAAATGACTCGTCCAGAATGTTTTCAAAGGGTAAAAATTTTCCATTAAATTTTTTTAATATAATTCTTTTCTATATAACTCATATTCATTTTAATGATATTTTCATAAAATATAACACCAATTAAGTTTATGTGAATATAAGACCAACAAAACAACAGAAAACCTTTCTAATTAACAATATTTTTGAAAATGAAGTCGTTGTTCATGATATTGGTGAAAATTATGTAGAAATGTAGATTAGTTTTCCGCCGGGTTTGTTGTCAATTTGGCAATTAACGAAACGATCTTTTAGCAACCTTAATGTTGTACTTACTACTTTTTACAATGGTTGAGTTGTGCATGAACTACAACTGTTTTGTAACTAATAATACATTAAAAATAATTACAAAATATATATTAAAGACTTTAATTTATTTCTGTATCATAATAAAAATTTGGAATGATGTATTTAAAGAGAATATGAGCAGAAAATATTTATTATTTTGCAATTTTTAACTGTCGGTATACGCTTTAAGAAATCGTCTGAAATCTTCAAGAAATCGTTTGGAATGGAATTCCATATAGTATCGTAATTCGTTTTGTGCTCCGACGAGCTTTTTCTGCTCTTAAAATCTGGTAATTTCGTTTTTTAAAAAATGTTTTGAGTTAAAATAAAATGCGACCAGAAAGGACAGAACACTCACCTATACGTGAAAAAAAAAAATTGAATTAAAAAAGTATCTCTTGAAGAAAATCCAAGGTCAAAGGTGCAAATAAATACTGGTATGCAAGGTACCGAAAATGAGCTCATCGTCCCATGTCTCATCCCTTAATAAGATGAAATAGTCGAAATGTGGTCTCAGAATCCATGGACGAACAGTATGTTCCTATCATCCTTACAGTCCTTATGTTCAATGTGCTAGCGAAGCTAATAGATTCCAACTCCTGCTGCTAGCGTAGATAGATGTAACAGTAGGATGTTTTTTTTTTAAGTTAAAAAAATTCTGCTCGGTGCTTTCTTGTTGTTGTTATTTTTCTTGGTCAAACCAAGCTGAATTAGCAGAGCTGTTTCGATTAAGGCAGAGGTGTGCGCCTTTTGTTGTTAATGAGCACCGTTCAGGTGAAAGGACGACTTTGCTCGAACACACACAACACAACCCTTTTTAGGGGCGGTCCATTCATACATCCATCAGCAAGTCAGAATTTAGATCCAAATCAGAGACCGACTCATCCCTGATTCAGTACCCCCAGAGGTATCGTTTTGTTATGGTAACTTGGAGGAGTTTGCAGTTACGACCTATTTAGCATGCCCCAACTGCTATTAGTCAACACGGCGGTCTTTGGCCGAGACGAGGACAGAACCTGCGACCTTTCGGTTACGAGACTGACGCTCTACCAACCAGGCTACCGCGGCCCTCAGGTGCTTTCTTTAAATGCGGAAGGTATCACATGTTCTAAATTTAGCTTTCTACACAACAGACCAGCCTAGCCGATTTGAAAAACTTCTTTATTTCAAAATTGTTGAGATAAGCCCTGATAGTGATACCAAAGGTGCAAAAAAGATTTCAGATAAAACAATACTTATCGGTAAAGATAATAATTTTAAAAATAGGAACCGTAATAACTGTTGAGCAGAAGTATTTATTCTGTCCATTTTCTTTATTGGCATTATTGCCAAAGGCACACTAAACTACACTTTTACAAAAAATCCTTTTCACTAAAGAAGTTTAAATTAAAAATTACATTTTAAGAAAATTATAAAACTTGAAAAAATATTTTAACAAAAATGTATTTCACAAAGAATGTAATTACTCACAAAGTGTTAAAGAAACAGCAAAATTGACTTTCAGGAACGATTTTTTGGACTTGTTTCACAAATGAACGTTTGAAATCAATGAAGTCTGAATCATGAAAACTAAAAGTGGGATAATGTTTCTAATTGTACTGTGAGACAGTTTCTGTGATTAAAATATATTGATGTCTTATGCATGAAACTTAAAATAATAAGAAATTTGTTTTTATTTATTCAAACCCAAATTTGGATGATATAAAGAATGGTCCACTAATTTTGATTTGTATTCGGAGCTTCTAACAGGACTTATAAGCGTGCAACTACGATTTCCAAGCTGGTTTCAAATCTTTTGAGCACGTTTGAGTTGAGTTCGGCTTTAGATCTCAATGCGACTCATTAGCCTAAATGGATGATAAAGATATTTCAATTTCTTTGGCCGTTACTCTTTTTTTCTTCGTTTAATCTGAGAAAGGTTCAGCTCCAGAAGAAAAGATGAGAGACCACGCCAAAGTTTTGTCGTGTTCTCGTGTCTTACCTCCTGGAATTGATTGTATCTTGCCTTGCAAGACGATTTTGAAAATCGCGCCAAGTAGTGGAAGACTCATCTTCTCTCTAATTTTTTTTCAATCATTTGAAAAATCGTGACTACACGCATTAATGCAGAAAAAGCCTGTTCATTAACTGTATAATTGCCGGAGTATATATTGTTATTGTATCCGAAATAAGAATAAATTGTATTTTTATACTTAAATTTTAATTATTTTAATGTATTTACACATCTTAATATCAAACGTTCTGTATTTCAATATACAAATCAGACATGTTATTTCATAAAATAAAATAAAATTGATTGTCAATTAATATATATTTTTAAAAATTAGTATTTTTAATTAAAACAATCAAGGTGTTATGGGAATGCATTTATTTAGAAGAGGTTTTATACACATGTTTCTGCATACCATCGATAATTTAAAAAATTACAACTGATTCTAAAATGAATACATTTTTCCAAGTTTTTGTTGTTCTTTCGGTGGTAAAGTTTACAATGGAGGAGGAACACGAGGTGAATAATAGTCATAACCTAAAATAGAAAGAAAAAAATTATTAGAAGATAAATTCAGGCAAATTGCAAATTACGAACAAAAAATCAGAATTTTTTCTATTTTGCATAACACTAGTTATGGAAAATTCATAGTCTGCCTAAAAATGAATTATACTTTAAATCAGTCATTGATAGGAATATCTGTTAATGAAACTTATCTCCTTTAAAATATTCTCATCACCCATTAATTTGCTTCTTTAAAGGTTTCTATCATTGGTGTAATAGTGGCCTGGAATGACATAGGGGACCTGCATAAACACTTTTTCTGAAATTTCTTCGCTCTTTTTCATTGTTTCAAATTTTGAACTGCATCTTCTAAAATATTGGTTTTTAAAAATCTGTTTGTGTACGAGATCATTAAAAAAACAAACTGAAGTAAAAACTGTTTGTCATCCATTTGAATATACATTTGTGAAAACTCGTCAACTAGATGGATGAAGTATAGTATATTGTACTATCAAAAGTCCTGTAGATTTTTTTTTCAAATTTTAAATTAAATCCTCAACAAGATTTATTTTTGAGATGGCTAATTGTGTATGTGACAACTCAAGAAACACACTGAGCTAGATGCATGTCATTTGAAATTAAAACTATAAATCTATTTGTAATTTCTGACCTGTCAGTCAGTGTAGTATGCATTGTTCTAAAATATAAACTCTAGTTTCTTCCTTATAATGACGAGGTTGAATACAAAACGCCTTTTATTGTTCTAATATAGGAGAAGTAGAGGGAATAAAAAAATGGTGACAAAACTTTAACCTTTTATGACAAAGTAGGGCTTTTTTTTTCATCAGTCAGGCAAAGTAGCTTCTTTTTTCCCCTGCTAAGTGGCACTAATTGCATCCAACATATGTGCACTTTCAATTAAACTTTGAAATTGCCATTAATATAAGGAATTCAAGCCATAATTTTATTAAAATTAGAACACCTTACCACCATTTTTTGCCATTGCAAAAGATCTGATCTGTTGGCCAGGCTGTACAGGGAGGTATACCGTTGCTTGGTTTTTTGTGGCATCGAAAGTATGATTGCAAGTTACTTTACCATCTTGCTCTCTCCAACACAAGACCGAAATCGTAAAACCGCAGCAATAGGTCATCAAAGCCAAAGCGAGCACGCATAACAAGAAAGTCCTCATATCTGAAATGAAACTTAGGATATAAAAAACCTTGAAAAAACTGTATTAATATTTTGTGAACAAATATAAAGGAAAATGAATTTATTTATGTGATGTCGCAGTATATATAACTGCACTTTTCGTCCAATTTTCTTCCGGTGACGTCATAGTCACAGGAGAAACATAATTGCTTTCATCGTCTAAATATAGATTATCTTAAACTGTGATACATTCTCTTCCTTCTAAGAGACGTGGCGTAAATTTTAAAAAACGATTGTAGTGCCACACTTTTCATGTAACACATAATGGATAGGATCCAATATTTGTAAATTTTGCCATGGCAACTATGGCATTTTGAAATTATTCATTTACATATGAAGCATTTACTGATTTAATATGTAATAAATTGAAATGAATGGTAAGAATATTTTTTATTCCGGAATTTCAGAGCAACGTTGTCACGTTTGTCTTTTGCATTTAACTCTACATCTATCGATATATCTATTATTAGTATCAATAAATATCATTAACAAGTAATAAATATTATGGTAATTTGACTTCCGGTTTTCAAATTTGAAAATTTTTGGCTTGGTTGTTAGCTTGATTACAACCCTTTTGTTTTAAATGCTTAGAATTACTGGTGCTTACGGAGAAATGATATGAAACAATTGCCTTAAGAGATTATCTCTCGTAAATGTAACGCGAATACAGTACAATTCTTCAATAATTTAAAAGCAAACCAGGAATGCAAAATCATGCAATAACGTAAAAAAAAAACACGTGGTTGCAAAAGCAAGGCTTGATCACTAGAAGTTCATGTAACCGTGAAGAAGCAAATAGAAAGACATCATGCAACAGCGAATACCAGTCATTAAATAGTATGGAATTATTTCTCTTAACAGCGTTCGATAACTTCTCTTGTCGAACAGTATGCCCCGCGCTTATCATTCAATATGAGTCGAGCAAATATTCTCCTACAGCACTATTGACAACGGGTGCTTTTCGGTAAGATTTCATTTTTGGAACCGAAGGATTTCAGACTCGAGACTTCATTCCACCAAAGAAAAGTCGTATAAGTGAACCTGCTGAAGATTAAATCCATTGTGGCCAAATGTTTTCCAGCTGGTGTGGATGCTTGAAAGGGAGAACAGCTCAGTTGTCGTCATTTGAAAACGATTCAAAATTGCGTCCACTCCAAAATAGCCCTAGTGTTGCTATAAAATTTGAATGTTAAGAAAAGGAATGGGCCCCACTACACTATTCCAGACTCTGATATTGAAGTTTTGTTGTGTACTAGCCGCCTTTGGCGACCAGCTAGTTCACCAATCCTACTGCTATTTAAAATAATCAGTTAAATACGTCATTGGTAATTAAATACTTTATGTAGCTTGCGTTTTAATAGCTACTTCATCAAAATATTTTTAAGGTTCAACATTTGATAAGTCATATAATTCACTCGTACAGCTATGAAGGACTTAAAGCCGTAATGAACTATATGTCTCTCTAATTATCTGTCAGCTCTCGAAAAATTTCAACATTAAACTAAAGTGGAAATGATTAAATTGCAAATTGGCGTAAAAACATTTTTTTTACAGAAACTAAGCATTTTTAAATATAAGTAAAAGATAATCCTTATGTGTACAACTGAGTAATTACAATAATTTATGTTATATTTCAAGAATTATTAACAAAAATTACTTAAGATTCATAAAAAAAATCAGGTTTTAGTTTTACTTTCAAAAAGAATTAAATGATGCGAATAATAGTTTTTTTTTGGTCTATGCACGTAATTTAAAAAGTATGAAGTCTAAATTTTATACATCTTTTAGTTCTAAGGAATCATATCCTACGAAATATTCTTGACAATTCAACTTTCAAATAATTACATGAAGGTTTCTTATTTTCTGCTATCATATTTAATCGATTTATGAAGTTTTGAATAGAAATGTCTGGAGCATTCATCATGAGCTTTCTTGGCTAGTCAGTCTTGAGAAATCCTAGATGTTGATTGAGGTATCATCTTTGGAATTGTCGATGAAGTGCTTTAAGATTACCCTTTAAAATTTAATGATTAGTGATATTTAAATATTCATAAACCTGTCAGTTCTAGAAACTGAGTTAATTGAAGTTTATCTCTTTTTATTTAAAAGTTAAGCATTCTTCCTTTTTTAAAGCATTTAGAGACTCATGTTACATGCTATATAGTTATTTATTTCATTTAGGTCCTTTTTATTGCTGCATTTCTGTTATTAAAGTTTCACAAATTAACCGTTGGACCTTAAATTATATATATATATATATA
>JAPMOQ010006322.1:494533-518840 GCA_026543055.1 Argiope trifasciata | reverse complement strand
TATATATATATATATATATACATAGTGATGGACAAATTTGTAGACACTTTTTTAATTTTTTTTAATTTTCTATGTATACTTATAGAAAATGTTGTGTGTGTGTTGTATAGAAATGTGTCACAAAATGTGAATGTTATGCCGTTATGTTTCATCGAATAACAATATCTTCGTTTTGTTACACCATATAACTTGTGACCATTAATCATCTGTCCAATTAATGTATTTCGGTGCCCATTGTAATCTTTTTACTGGCTGCTGCAAATTGTGATAAGGCGATTTTATAGGAATATATATATATATATATATATATATATATATATATATATAAAGCCATGTTTGTCTTAAATAAAGTTGATTTATTTAATTCATAATATTGTAGAAGTCAAAAATTTTTATTTGCATTTTCTTTTTAGAAAACACAGATTTCATATCATTCAAACACGTGCTGAAAATTATATTTTTATATGTTTAATTTGCAGTAATTATTTATTTTTTAATTTGATTTTGTTTTTCAATCTGATGGCAACATTTTGATAGATAATTTTTTCCCTTTCCCTCATAACGTGCTCGTGCAGATTAAATTTTATTGCTTTATCCGAAATATATTGTTGAAAAATATAATTAAAATATTTCTTTAAAAATTAGTTAAACATAGAAACGTAAGTTATATGTTAAAATACTGGTACCATTAGAAAGCTATTTTTTTAAATCTTTAATTTGATGTAAAAGTTATCTTTGTGTGATAATATTATCTGAAGCTATGAATATACCATCCTTGATATGCGATTTCGCCGATGGAAAAACTGCGTCGTCTTTTGAAATGTTGTTTGAAAAAAAAAATCCTTAGCTTGCGTTTCTGTCTATTGCTGCACGATTGTTCCTACCGTTTGCTCCTTCCTTCCGAATGTTTTCATTACATGGTTGGTATTTTTGATTTATTCCAAAATATCTATCTAAATTACCTTTTGAATGAATTTTTTAGCTTGTTTCGCCTTGTAAAAGTTGGAACAAAACCATTTTCATTCTCATGAAAGTTTTCTGAACACAACTGCCTTATTTTTGGTCGATCTAAAAATTATTCTTTCTTGATTCAGCTATTCTGTAATATTTACCATATGAAAATTCAACACCAATCGTCAAGTTTTAGCTGTACGATGGTTCATCTCTTTAATCTCCCCGGTGCTTTTGAAAGATCCTGTATTCATAGTTTACAGAGCAATGTAAACTGTTGGGAACAAACATTTGCGTAACAGCAAATATTTTTACTCCTTGTATTTAGAAAAAAATGTATCCTAAGTATTAATAAGTTGAGCTATAAATACCTTACATTAATCATTAATATATGTTTATTTGATGTATGTCACTGGGTTTACATAAATATTATTTCATGTAAATACTTTCTTACACGTTTAATTTTGGGGATGATCCAATGAATGAAGCAAGTGAAAAGAAAACGGGACAACATGAAATAATTTGGAGCTTGTTGTTATTGTAATTTTGAGGTTACACGAAATAGCATCCATGTAAGAAGTTCATGGTTTAGTCATAATTCTCTTACACAGACAATTATTATCAGAAATAGTCTCCTTCAAAGGTTTTGATTTATGATTTTTCTCGACTATTTACTAAAAACAAAATGTGACCTTTTTTAATAATGTAATACTACACTGACTATACGTTCACAAGACTTATTTATCACATTTTGTAAATATAAAGAAGCTTCTTGCTTCACTTTATGAATACAAAGGGACAAAAGATTGTTTCCATTATAATCAACGGTAGAAAGTGGGAAAAGGCAATTGTATAAAAAAAAAATGAGCTACTGAACTGACGAAACATTGAATGCGTAAATAATAGTTTATTCTTGAAACCTGCAATTGAAACAAAAACTTTCTAGTAGTACTTATTTATTTATTACTATTGCATGAAGTTTTAGTTTCTTCTGAGGACGTATTCCCTCAAAAGCATAGGACCGAACATTTAATATCAACTTTTTAGGTGGTTTTACAATTGCGTTGTAGTTGCGAAAATTGGGGGAAAGAAAAAGTAATGAAAAGACTGAAAAAGGAAGTAAAATAAATTTTCATTTAGAGAAAGTAAAGAATCAACATTCCAGACATTTCAATTTCTCCAAATGTAGCTTCTTAACATTAAAATTCGATCACACTTTTTGTTTTTATTCACTCTTTGGTAACTCACAACGATTTGGGATAATGGCTATTATGCTGCTTATTTCAAAGTTAAAATGTATATTTCAGGCAAACGATTGGTAATGAAAGCAGATTAATTTAAAATCACACTGTTAAAAAAAGTGCTGCAACAAATCTGCAATCCTAAAGTAAGCTGATTAAGATTTAGAAGCTGCACGATTGTTTGGTTACGAATGAACGATTCTGAATTAAAATATAAAGTTAAAATTAAAACTTGCTTGACTTTAGAGTTTTTTTCTTTTTAATTTGTATTGTTTAACTTCTAACTTCGAACTATTTTTTTTTTCTTCTGATTCCTTGAAAGTGTTTACAAATAAAATGCAATTAAAAAGTGCTGTATTAGTCACAATAAAACAACGCTAAAATATGAATTATAAACTTCAATTATAAAATTGCTCTGTTCAAAATTATTCATACTCTTTTGTTGAGTAATGTCACTTAATTGTTTATTAATATTATTTAAAATTATAAAAAATTCAAGTTTAATAATTAGTGCTTTATTAAAATACATTAGCCGCCTTTGGCGGCCAGCTGGTTCGCCATGAGTAATGGGTTCTAAAATTTTCAATTAAATCACATATTCATTAACCTTGAAGTAACTCCGGGCATTGATTGGCCCGAAACTAATATTTTCTTTAAGATGATGGATTGAAAGTTCTAAAAGAACGCGTTTTCCTAATAATATTCTTTAATTTAATAAATCAGTCAGTTTTAATGATTGATTTAGAAGACTGATTGATTTATCTTTATTTAAAATATTAACGAAAATATTTTGTAAAATATGGCTCACAGAGCAAAGTATGAAGAAATCTAAAACTCATTATTCATAAATGCATTGTTTGACTCAAACTGCATAAAATGTAATTATTTACTTCAGTTAGATCAAATTAATAGTATTAAACAATATATATGCCTATTAATAATATTTTACAAATTGGCCATTGGAAAGGAATTTGAATGCATATCCTGTATAAATTCAATCCTGTATAAATAGAGATAATTTGTTCAATTAATTATTTAAATAAGATCATAGAATCCTTTGCCTTACATTTTTTAAAGAAAATATCAAATTTTATATTTATTTTATTTTATCCAGTAACGTGCAAAAAGTTGCCTTTCTTAACTTTTAATTTGCGATGATAGTTTTTTTTAACTTGAACTTCTATCAAAATGATGGCAACACGATATAAAACCTAATTTTTTCCCTTTGACGTACTCTTGCAGATTTTATAGAAACCTTAGCTTTGCATCTATTTTTTTAGAAACTATCACATTTTATAATGAAAAAAAATATTGAATTAATGATACAAATATTGCAAACGATAATAGAAATATGCCATTAAGTCGGGATTCCAATGCATAGCCTGTCTAAATCATAGAGCTGATATATAGCTGGGATACTGATATATATCAGTATCCCAGCTCTATGGTCTAAATTTGATCAGGTTTACGGTAAATATTATTGAATTAATTATTTAGATATTGCAAACGATCATAGAATCCTTTGCTTTGCATTTATTTTTTTAGAAAATATCACTTTTTATATTTATGTTATTTTATCCAGTCCCGTGCTGAAAGTTGTATTTCTTTAGATTTAATTTGCGATGATAGTTTTTTTTATTCGAACTTCCGGCATTCTTTTATTTTATCCAGTCACGTGAATAAAACATGGTTAAAATATTTCTTTAAAAATTCGTTAAAAATAGAAGCTTACATTATAAATTCAAAAAACTGATACCGTTAGAAAGCTAATTTTTTAATCTTTAAATTGGTATAAAATTCATGTTTGTGCAATGATATTTTCGGAAGTTATAGTGGAAAAACGTCGAAATTTCGCTTAAATTTTGATTAATTCAAATTCTAATTCAAAATTCAAAAAAGGGCTCCAAGGTGCACATTCCCGACCTCCAAGGTATACATGTACCAAATTTGGTAGCTGTAGGTCCAACGGTCTGGCCTGTAGAGCGCCAACACACACACACACACACATTGAGCTTTATTATAAGTATAGATAATATTTAATTTTATTTAAATTATACATTAAGTAATGTATGTTCTATGTACTTCATATTCTATCGTCTTGCATTTTAAAAACACTGTTTTTCGTGCATTATTTAAGTTGAGACCTGTATTCGAAGTTTTGAGCAATTAAAGTTTTAGTGTGCTTCCGTCAGCTTCGAATAAACCAAACTGATCTATAGCATTTCATCTATTTTTCAAAACATTTATTAGATCGCGTTTTTATTAGTTGTCTTTCAGTAAACCATTTATAAGCCGGTTTTAATGATAGTTTTCATTGAATTATTCAAAACTTTATATTAAATATTTTGTCGTAGATTAAATATTCTTAATCGAGGGAACTAAACTTCAACTTTTGGTTGAAGTTCTATTTTTCATTGCCCCTATTCTTTTCATTATGTTTTTCGCTCCCTAATTTTCTGTCATCTCATCTACTTTTCAAATTTGATCTGAAATTTATAAAATCAAATTTTAACAAATCTAGTTTTTCTTATAAAGGCAACTTAAGAAATCCTCTGGCCCATCGAAGTTTTTTATATCCTATTGAATGGATTTAGTAACTCACAAAACTAATTTTTGTTATTTGATTCGATAAAAAGTAATTAAAAAAAGGAAACTTCAAGCTAAAAGAACTCTGATGTATTGGAAAAATCAGCAATGATTGAAATTCAATAAATAAAATAGCACTTATTAAAACATAGTATAATTATTTTGTAAATCCAAGTGCCAGTTAAAGACAAATTTCATAACGCATATTCTTAATGCATGGAATTCGTAATACAGTTATCATTGCCAATGCAAATTATTGCTCTTTCAGTAATTATTTTTTCCTTTCAAAAAATGATGACAGTATTTTTATTTGTTCAAAATGGAGAGTAGAAATATATCTGGAATAGATTATTTAGTTTATATTATATGTTTCAAATGCAAATTAAGGCTTCTCTCAAGGAAGGTTATGCATTTTTAAGAATTTTGAAATAATAATGCTATATTGTATAATTGAAAAATAAAGTTTCTAAAACAGAAAAATACTAACTGGTAAGCAAAATTTCAACTTACTTTCGATCAGAAGCAAATCTAATACGTCGCTATAAGAAAACTGTTCAGTGAAGCGAAATCTATCCTCTAGCTTATATATATTATCACCAAATATACATCAGACCACAGTCTCCTAATTGTTTTATATAAAAAAAAATCTCAACAGCTTTTTTTTTTGCAACGAAGTAACCAAACAAGTCATCATCATTTTCTTTTGAGTGTCAAATATGTTAATAGGAAGAAGATATACCTTTTGTCCAGAAACCTTGTAAAGTTTCTTAACATTATTTATAGACCCACGGAAAAAAATATTTTGGCAACCTTCATTGGCTAATACGTCTTCAAATCTAATAGATTCCTCGATTTGCTGTCAGAATAATCACGTTTTGGGAATTCGAACGACATTCTGTATTTCTTTTTGTTCCCTTTCTTGGAATGGTGTGTTGACAGGATCATAAGAGGACAAGCGTATGCGGTAACCTTTGAATATACCAAATTTGAATTATGGTAATTACCCGTTGTATTCTTTTTGTATTACGTAGCAATATGAAAATAGCTTTTGTTTCAACCTACTCATCACAAAAAAATGGTAATTATTATTGTGAAGACCGCACATCTAAGAAAGAAACGCGCATTTCGCCGTATACGTATGGAATTTTTTGGGGGATCATATTTTCATGCTTTTGTAGACATGAACAAATTTTACTACTTATTATTTTTGACATTTTAACAGAAGGACTCAAAAGAATTCAAAACCTTGGATCTATTTAGAATATTATTCAACAATTAGACATAGGTGGTAATTGATATTTTGCTTATTGTGTATATAACTGCTAATTTCTGTCCAATGACACCATAGTAGTATTAACACATTAAAGGCGGTGGATCTTGACAAGTATGCTAGGTAACGCGGATCAAATCGTAGTAGTACGACTCCTGCCTTTAATGTGTTAAGTTTCTGTATTCTTTTTCGAACTGAATATTGCCTTTTGTAATGGTGTAATTTTAATAAACTCGTATATGCTGTGCAAATAATTTTTAGAATACTTGTTTCTTATCTTTGAAAATTGGAAGAAACTCTCAAATTTAAATAGTAGATGGAGCAATGATTGCCGGGAATCATGCAAAAGGTTTTCAAAGAAATTATCGAAATTCAAGCAAATATTGCAAATCAACTAAATTGGTATCCCTAAAAAGACAATTTTAAAATTTTTCAACTGATGTAGGAAACAACATTGGTACAACAAAATTTTCAGCAGTTATCTTGAGAAAAATGCTTAAACCTCGTTTACTTTTTTAATTAAAATTTTTATAAAACGTTCTAAAATGTATATTTTTACCACCCAAAGTATGTACAAGGTTTGATATCTTACCTATTGAGCGCCAACACACGGATACACAATCCATTTTATTAGTAGCAGAGATAGATATTGGTAAAAAGGGACATTCGTACATCTTATCGAGTGTCAAGGATTCTACGAATCTACACTTCCATGCCATAATTAAATGAAATTTGATTTGGATATAATAGTTACTTGATTCAGAAAATATGTTAATGGTATGAGAAACAGTTCCTCATAGTTTTGATTTTTGAGGATGATATAGAGATAAAACTGAGAAAATGCAGAAATAGCTAGAAAGGTGCGACAGGAAATTTTAGTGATTTTTTTTTAATGATATGGTACAAATGAAGTTAAAAAAGTTTATCTGCCTTATGCCAAAACAGAAATTAAGGGTGGGACTATGTATAAGTGTGACGTGTACTGAGAAAAAAAGTGCATATTTGTGCGTTTTTGTTGACAGAAAAAATGTTAAGATATATTTTATTGCTCCAGAGGGAAAATGATATGTCTTTTCTCCAACTACTGAAAAGTTTTGAAAGTTACGATCCACAAAACGCCTTAAAATATGCAAACAACTTAAAGCTGTCAAATACAATTTGCTTGTTCAAATCAGAGAAAAGATGTTATCAATTTTTATAATTTATGGGATAATTTTAAAGAAAGCTTCTCGTACTTTAACAAGTTGATATCTGGAATATTTCAATATCTTAGGATCTTTCAAATTAAAAGATTGTTTTTAAGGAATCAAAGGAATGTAATTATAAGATGCAAAATCATCAATACTGAGAACAAAATTTATAATATCTGATAAACAGGACATTTTTTTAATTCTTGTAAAATTTACAATAAATCGGGTGGATGTACTTCTTTTTGGAATTCATTGAGGTTCTGACAAAAAAGGGAGTCAAATTTAAATTATGTAATGATTATCGCATGTACCAAATATTCTCAGCATCAATAAAAATATCACTAAAAGGTATTTCTATTAATGCATTGATTGATTGATGTATTGATAATTAACTGCCTGATGTTGCCGGATTTATTATGAGCTTGCTACTTCTTATGAGCTATTACATATCAATTTCTAAAATCACACCAAGTTTCATTCACTTAGCTATTGAGCTTAACTATCATCAAGTTTTACATGTATACACAGCCGGATACATTGACGTTATTCCATAAATTGCTGTTTTAGACTCGGGATTTTTAAATCGAGGAGCTTCATCAAATATTTTGTGATCGAATGTTTTTATGGCTGATAGGCCTTTATTATTTTAATTCGTGTATTATAAAAAAAGATAGATAACGTCTATTGATTCTATTGAGTTCCACTTAGGTCTTGGAATGTTTAGTCCTTTTATTGAGGATTAAAATTAAATAAAATGAAACTATTTTTTTTAATTCAGCATTTTATCTGTCCTGGGTGTATTTTTCGGTATTACTGATATTCAATGACTTATTCTGTCAAATTTTCAAAATCACGCAGTAACAATTTCATGTCTGAAATCGTTTTTTTAAAAATAAATAAGACGTTATCTTCACTTTGAAATCATACATTAATGTGTACTTAATGCATTTCGGCAACTTTTAAATAGTTGTTTGAATTAGTATGACTTGATATCAAAGGCGACCATCTGGGAGAGGGGGCGGTGCCTGGGCTATGCACCCAGGCCCCGCGACTGAGGCCCGCCCACCTTGATTAAGAATTAAAATAGTGTTAACATTAATAATACTACATACTGAAAGACTACAAGCTCTATTCCATGAGGCTAGATGAGCATCAACTGACGTCTTAATTTGACAAAAATCGTTGTGATATCTATAAAAATTCGGGAAAAATACATTTATGAGTAAGCAAACCTCGTTCAGAAATGTTAAGACTGAGCGGCGCCCTCGGCGCCCAGAAGTCGACGCTGAGACTGAGTTTGTGATGCTTAAATTTTGATCGCATTCATGCATTGAAGTACTATTTTTGTTTCAAGTGCATCAGCGGAAATGCAAGATTTATTTGTTGTGATTTTAAAAAGATTATCATCAAAAGCATCTCAGACTCACAGTATTTCCGTACTTTTTCTTATGATGTTTCTAAATATTTTTACGTATATGTTTTTCTGAGTTGGCAACTGGAAATTGTTTTTTAAATTAATGTTTACTTTTTGAACTTCGTTTCTGGAGCATAGATCGGAGAACATACCTTCATTCCTTCCTTCCTCCCTGTTGTGTTTCGTAGAGTCAATATTATACCAAATGATTTAACTTGCTTAATTCTCACACAGGCTTTGCATAACATCAAATATCTCTACATTGGTGACCCTGGACTTCAATTCCGAACGTTGAAAAGCTATTTTTATCACTTTAAATAACTAGGTACGTTAAATTTTTTATACTGTTATTGCGTCAACTTTTAATCGTTGTTGATAATAACTTAAACATGGACTCAGGGCTGAGCAAAATCGCTGTTTAATCGCCAGTGTTTTGGAAAAATAAACCAAAACTTTGAATACAACTTGAAGCTCAATTTTCCAACAGCGGCATTACTCAAGATATTAGTAAATTTCACACCGTCGTAGCAGCGTTCGACAAAAATGTGTAACAATACGTTGTAAATGTTTTATCCCATCCGCCAAGTGAGAGTAAATCCGAAACTTTAAAAAATGCTCTTCTAAACCGATTAATCGACACAGAAGAATCTCGATTTAAAAAAAAAACTACTTATTGAAATCGATTTTGGCGACAAACACCCATCTGACTTATTGCGGCATATGGAAGGTTTGGCTGGCAATTCAATCTCGGAAGAAGTATTAAAATCTGTTTGGCTTCAACGTTTGCCCCAACAAGTGCAAGCCATCTTGTCTATCAGTAGAGATCCATTGGACAATATCGCGAAAACAGCAGATAAACTAGTTAATATCTACAGTTCTTCAGAATCATTTTCCATTGCACAATCCAATGCTACTAATTCATCATTCATTGAAAGCAAAAAAATTGAAACTGTAGAAACCAGCATTGCTTCACTCACAAAAAAATTCGAAGAATTTGCATATCGTCAACGGTTACGCAGCAAGTCCAGAAACTTCAGAAGGCGAAACAACAAATCCAGATCTTGTTCAGCTCATAATAAACTCTGCTGGTACCATTTTAAATTTGGCGTTAACGCTAAAAAGTGCATCCCACCTTGCGAATTTAGAAATGCTAACTCGCAATCAATCTTGGAAAACTAAATGGTCGGTTGCTCGAGGAGGAATTCAAAGAATTCTACGTGGTCTAAATGAAGTAAATAATTACGTTTTACGTAGCTTGAGTCATACAATGCATTGATGAATAATGAGTTTTAGATGTTTTCATACTTTGCTCTATGAGCCATATCTTACAAAATATTTTTATTAACATTTTACATAAAATTTTCTACATCAATCAATCTTCTAAATCAATCATTAAAACTGACTGATTTATAAAAATAAAAGAATATTATTATGAAAACATGTTCTTTTAGAGCTTTCCGTCCATCATCTTAAAGAAGATATCAATTTCAGGTCCGGCATTATTAAAAGTCTGATAATCAAATGAATATATGTTCCGTATATGAATGAATACGTGCTTGTGTATGTGTGTGCTCGCGTTTGGACACTGCACACCAGACTATATGATCTAGAGCTTCCGCAGTTGGTATTTACATATTTACTCTCGATGACGAAAACATATATCTAAACGTTTTTTTTTTGAGATTTTAATTATTTAAAAATTAAGATAACATTTGGAATTTTTCTGCAATAATTTCCGAAGTTATTACAGCACAAAACTGTTTTTCAAATCCTCTAAAAATTACTTTTTTTTCATTAATTATCTTTTTACCTATAAATTAAATTTCTATTTTCAATTAATTCTTTAAAAAAATACTGTAACTATATTTTCAACAATTCATTTCTCACAAAATAAAAGTAGAATATAACCTGCAAGAGTGCATTAAGAGTGTACCAATGCTTTTACCATCAATTTGACGAAATCTCAAATGGAATGATTAAATTAATGTTGCAAGTTAAATCGAGGAAAGTGTGATGCTCAGCACGTGTTGAGATGGTAGCACAATGTTATGGAAAAAAGATAAGATGTGATATTTTCCACATCATTCCATAACAGCTTATTGCAAATCAAAGAGATATATAGTAAAATGAACAAATGATTGTAAGGCTTCTATAATAACACGAGTTACAAGACTATGGAAGTTTGAAGTTTAAATATATTTAACTGATAAGTTATAAAGAGAGCAAGGTATGTAAGTATTTAATTGAAAATTTTAGAACATATTACTCATGGCGGACCAGCTGGTTGCCAAAGGCGGCTAGTTTAGTCAATAAAATTAAAACTGATATCCAAAATTTAGGACAGAAATTTAACTCATATTTAGAAGAAGCAAAAGCGATATTGCATATTTCGAAATATCTGAAGATTAAATTGTAGAAGGGTTGTTATTTTTTAATTCTGTAACGGACACTGCTATTGTACAGATAGAAGACAGATTGAACTGTGTTTCAAATTAATCCCTGACTCAAAACTTTAGAGAAAGAATGAGAGAAATGTTCCAAAAACTTAGTAAATGAAAACTTAATCCAAATAATTACAATTTGAACGGGATTTGATTTTGAATGAAAGAGATTTAAATAACGCTCAACTCATGTTGCAATATGTATTAATTAATATTTATAATGATTTATTTCTAAATGTATTAACTGTGTTAAAAATTTCCTTTACATTGCCAGTTTCTATAATAATTCCTAAACCCTCTTTCAGCAAATTAAAATTATTAAAGGCTTATATTCGGTCAAGCATATGGGTATCTTAAACACTCTTGTATCGAAAAAGAAATTGGAAAAAATTGTAATTTTCATGGATTAATAGCAAAAACAAAATGACGCATTAAATAAATATTCAAATGTTCGAGAGTTTTTTTTTTATTTTGCAAAAAAATTAGGGCCCCAAATGGTTTCTTGCACCGGGCCCCTTCATAACGAAGGGCGGCTCTGCTTGATATTTGATCGTTTAAAATTACTATTCGTGTTAAGGCCTTATCACACGGTGAAATTTCGCCAGCACTTTTCCGTTTCTACCCTCAAAAACCGGTCAGGCAAGTTTCATAATCGACAACTTTATTGAACCAGTTCGAAAATGTTATCGGAAATATTGTTCGCAAACGAAATTCAACCAATCATGTGAAACTTTGAAGTGACGTCACTTTCCTTGTCGTTTGCTGACGGAAAGTGATGAAGATATTTTGCCGTGTGATAAGGCCTTTATGCCACTATCTAGGTCACATTTTAATAATTTTATTCATTGCATTAATGGCGTTTTTTGTTCAAATTTGACAATGGCTCATGAGTATTTAACAAGATTTGACCATATTTAGCGAGAAAAGAGATATTTTCTAGAAAGGTTTAATGTTAATAGAAGAAAAAAAAAAGATGAAATGAAAAATTAGCTTGTGGAATGAACAAAGAAAAATCCTACAGGCCTAGTAACAAACAACGATGCTTTATTTTACACAGAAAAGAGAACAGATATTAGAAAAATATAGCTGAAGTGTATGCAAGATTAAAGTAAGTGTAATAAACAGCTGAACAGATGAAAATCGGAGTAAAATTAACAACTCCCTTATTTGCCGACTCCCTCAATTTTTTCTTTCGACTTATGAATAGTTTTTATGACAAAGCAAAGAAGCGTCTTGAAAGATATTGTATTTTCCTTCCTGATCAATAAATATACCCTAAAATTCCTATGATTTCTGAAACTTTCGCTTTTGTCGTCGAAATCACCAAACTGGTTGCTAAGATAGGGAGCCATTGACGGCATTAGCATCTGTTGAAACCATCTTGAAATTATTTTTTATTACCTGGAAATTCACAGCACAGGAAAGCAGTTTCAAAAATTCATAACATTTTCATAACTAAAAGTATAATTTCTCGCCTTTTTTTTATTTCGACAGCGACATGTGTTAATATGAAATTACCGATTTGCGTCCTTAAGTTCAGTTTATTGTCCGGGATATGATCTTAATGTATTTTAAAGACATATCTCAGTACATTTAATTAATTTTAACATTATAATATTCATAGGCTGGGATAATAATAGCAAATTGCTCCATACATTATTAAAAATCGTTCAAAACATTCAATAGGACATATCATTATACCTAGAAATATCGAATCTGATAAATAGTTATTTCTTGGGTAGTAGGCTCCTGCTAAGAATATTTTTTAAATTTTCAATTAAAATCTACTAATATTTTAGCCCCTCCATGAATAATTTTAGAGCATATTATTGCACAGAAACCATTTTGATAAACTTTAAAAAACAAATCGTTCAATGTTATCAATTTTATTTCTTTACTATTAAATCTCTTGATATAGTTTCTAATTTACATTTCAGCTGTGTTTTCTAATATCTAAATTGACTTTGATAAACTCTTAAATAAATTTTACAATATTTCTCATTGTTTCCTATATACGTTTCTATCCGTTTCTACCATATCAAATGCATTTTATAGTGCTCATTTTATATTATTGCTGTTATATACGGAGGAATGAAAAATAATATAAAGATTCAAAAAAACTCTATTTTAAAACATAACTAAGATATATGACGTTTCTAATTAAAATATAAATATCACTTAATCATTTTTATCATATATATTTGATGCGTTGTATAATGATTTTTATATTTTAAATGAAATATTAAATTTATTTTTGAATTTAATCTGATGACTTTCGGCTTGAATACAGTATATCCTTCAATCTCAACTCGTTGAAATTTCATCAAGGTACTTCTACATATAAAAATCGAAGAAACATATGTTTCGTTATTCCTCATAGAATGCACTCATGTGTGAATTGTATCTCATGTATCAAATCAATTTGAGATGTCAAAATACAAAACACACAGTTTAAAAAGAGTATATTAAAAATTCAGTGATAATTCTTGCTGCCTCATAGTAATATTGTAAGTTGTAATCTAAAAGTGTTTGTGTGAAGAATTTACAATTCTAACTACTTGGAAAAGAGTTTTTATGAAACAGAATTATTCT
The DNA here is from genome assembly GCA_026543055.1 of Argiope trifasciata. NCBI lineage: Eukaryota > Metazoa > Arthropoda > Arachnida > Araneae > Araneidae > Argiope > Argiope trifasciata. The sequence goes on along the minus strand of JAPMOQ010006322.1, from coordinate 505,155 downwards.
GAAACTCTGGTAGCAAAAGTTCTGTTGTTGTCAGAACGTATGAATTACAACATATAAAGAATTGTGGTCTTTTTCAATTAGAATCAATTTAGTCTAAACCAACTTTAAAATTGTTGAACAAAATTTTAGCGTTCAATTATATAAAAAAAAAATTTTAATGCTATAACAATTTTTTTCCTAAATCTCTTTTCGTTTCACTTGGTCATAACAAGAGTAATAAATGCAAGTGCTTTCTACTTTCTCAAATTGAACATATACACAGAAAAAGTGAAATCTTAAAATAATTCGACATTGTAACGTTCCCCTGTCCCATTCATGATAAGCGACATTTCCAGACAGTTTTTCACCACCTGTTAAAACCCTCCATTATTGAATGCCTCCAGATGACTAGATGAGCTGTCTTCTTATTACAGAGTGGTCGTTGCATCTGGTCATGAGTGATTCCGCTGATAGACCACACATGAGGTTAATTGTTGGGGCGGAACATATCGCACCTTCAAATTTAAGGAGTGTCAAACATCTGGATTCCAAATGGTCCCCGTTTTGAAGGAACTATCATTGACATGTGTTCAGAGCTGTCAGTTGCTAGGACGCATCATTAATGGACATTTCCCACTCCATTCTGGTTTCACAAATGAGTGAGATTTTTGCCGAATGATAGGCCGATGGAGAGCTCACACGAATGAATGAGAATAGAGATGGTGGATTTTGGATAGAGATAAAGAGCGGGTCTTGCTTTAAAGAGGGGGAAAGACTTTATGGATTGTGGACTGAGGTTCTATTTACGCTTCACCCTGGAGTAGCTGTTCTGACTAAAACTCTGTTAGCGTCTTGTGGTGTTTTTCTCCGAATTGATGGAAAACTCTTTCCATGAACTCCTTTCTCTATAAACCTTAAGCCTTCGACTGCTGTGTAAATAGCAAATATTTTACCGATATTAGAAAAAATTATTCTTGTGTATATATATGGTTTTAAATAAAAGAATTGTTTGAAATTCTACTCTTTTATTTGGTCAGTCAGGATCAAGTCATTGCAACATTCGTATTTTGGTTAATCTTGTCGTTTCAGACCTCTTTGAATTCAAAAATGGAGTTTTGCCTTTATGCCTCCTCAACAGGATAATTAAAAAATGCAATGATCTAGAACAATGAAATTGTATGTAAATTTTAACAATAAATTTGATTTCTACCAACGTCTTGTAATTATTAGCGAGATTCAATGAAGGAAGACTGTCGGTCCGCATGTAAATCGGCTATACTAATCAAAATAGCAAGGGATGGTTCTCCTGTATACATAAAAAAATACGCCGGCTCTAGTGATTTCATTAGAACTAAGCAAGAGAATAATCCTTATTAACTGAAAAGTTGGCAGATCTTTCTAAAAAGATAATGAGGCTTCTTATAATGTTAACGTAAGTCTGAAAAACAATTTTAAAAAATGCAAAAGGACCATTATGTTACTTGCTATTGAATCGAGAAGATGACGGTATACAGCATGAGGACATTGAAAATGTATAATAGCCAGAAGGGAAACTACTATCATTCTACGAAATTTTGTCAGCTCATGGACCTTTAAGAAGATCAATGTAATAACATGTTAAATTTTTTGCTGAAAATTGTTCTTATGAAAGGCTCATCAAAAGAATGCTTGATAAATCAATAAAAGAGAACTGCTGGATTATTTTATACTCTTGGGATAAATTTCTGACAATCTATTTGGAGATGACCATTGCATTATCAACAGAAAGTTTTCTAGGATCTTTCAGACGATTTTCAGCACATCGTGGAAGGCCAGCTATCATTTATCATGACAACGGAACAAATTTCATTTTGAAAACACAACATAGAAAATCAAATCAAATGGAAGTTCATCCTTCCATCCGTAGCCTTGGGGAACGTTTAATTGGAATAATTAAGCAGGTACTTCACCAAATTTTGAAACTTCTATCTCTAAATTTCGTACAATTGGGTACTGTCATTTTTGCATTTTAAAGTATTGTCAATGGAAAATCTTTTACTTACATGAATAATGATAAAGATGATTTATAGCCCTTTGAAGGTAGATTTTTACAGTTGGTTAGAGAAGTTGAAAGTCCCAATTTGTACATTTTAAACAGTAAATCCCTAAATAAAATATTCGCGTATCTACAAAGACTACGGTACGATATTTAAAAACATTTTTACTCAGAATATTTTAAGACCAGGCACCCTATTAAAAGGACACGGAACTCAACATCTAAAGCTGGAAGATATTGTTTTGATTGATTTATATGACCATGTTTTAAAGGTGATTCAATTGATTACATCATCTGATGACCATACTGCACTTATGAAGGTGAAATCCAAAAATGAGGAATCCGCTACCAACATTGAGAAAGACTTTTTTTTTTTGAAGAAGTGAATCATCATGGGAAAGTTTTGCTACAATTAACCTAATGAGGCAGAAAAAGATTATCGAATAATTTTAAACAGACGTACTGTCATCCTAGTTTGATAGGAGATTGATAAAGGTGAAAATACTTTTTTTGGTGATAGATTTTGAACTCTTATTAAACTGAACTCTTAAAAATGACCAAAAAGAAATATTAAGTGTATGAATTTTAAACATGCGATTGATTTCAGGCAACAAATTTTGTATGTTATTCTGAACTTTGCCCGTACTGCGCATATACACAGCCGTGAAACCATTTGAATTCAATTCCTCCCTTGCGGGTATACTTGTTAGATATAAACAATCTAAGAGGCAAAGAGTGCTTGATTACCATGAAACAGAAATTAAATCAATGTAGGTGCTCAATTAATAAATTATACAGTATGTATTTTGGCAACAAAAGAGTGAAAAAGATTGCTGTCTCTCCTTTGACTGTCCTTTTTTACTTAATATATTACCCCAAAGAACTTCATGATAAGGATTCTGTCGAAAGTTAAAGTCAGGTTTTAACATGTGAACTGGAGAAAAGGGATAGAAAAACGGTTATTTTAAGAAAGATATTTAATAATATAGTTTTCATCTGAATCGAAATAAAATAGAAAACTTTGAAATAAATGTGTCGCTCGAGATTGAATTGCTGCATTGTTGACGGTTACATAAAATTCAACATACTTTTCCACTGACACATTTTTGACTCAAAAACGTAATTTTTAATTTTTATAGCAAAAATTTTCCTCTTAAAAAGGTATTTTTTGTTCCCTAAATTTAATCTTATTACATATGAAGTTAATAATTAGTGTTTTGTCTAAAAGGTTTGTCGTTCTTTATTAACTGAGCCAAGAACTGCCATATTGCTTGAAAATGCTATTTGTTATTCTAATGGATGAGATACCGGTTTATGTGGTAGTGATTTCCTCACGGATATACATAAGTCCATTAACTGTTTGCTGCTTGTTATTCGATTTCTACATCCAACTGATCCTACCATAATCAACTTTCAAATGTAATTATTACAGAAAATTTATAACTTGATCGACTGAATCGATTTCTGATATTGTTTCCGATTCATTTTTACTTTCTCGTATGCGAAGTGTTGTAATAGTTTTTAAAAAATAAAAATTGAGTTTTTCATGAATTTCCACGATTTAGACCTCCATGAGTTCGAAAAATACGTCTTTGGAATTATCTCTGCCTGTCTCTGAACATGATAACTCAAACTTGAACTTGATATATGAAATTTGGTATGTGGATTTATAACCAAGTTTGTATACTTTGTTCACATTTTGAACGAAGTACATTCTCGGTAAGTCTGTCTAGTTGTTTCAGTAAAAGTGAACGCGATAATTACAAAATGCAAAGAGCTCAGTCTATAAAATTTGATACATAGATTTATCATTTAAAATATAGATGCATATCAAATTTTAAAAAAATACATCAGACAGTTGACTGTCTGTCTATCTGTATTTTCTATGCATGTAGATTCAACGACTCATAAACGCAGTGATTGAAAACAATGGAATTTATTATGTTATCGTGTGACTACACTTGTCTAATCAAATTTTGGTATCAGTCGGTCAGTAAAAAAAAAAAAAAAAAAAAAAAAAAAAGAGTAGGTGGAAGGCGTGCGTGCGAAAACATTTCGAGCAATACCTAGAGTAAAAATGCTAGATTCCTGCCAAAGATTTATATTTCATAATTATTGTTCTACAATGCCATGCAGGGCATTCTCGGCCTCGTCCCAGGTTCAGAATTTTATTTGGGTGGAAGGGGATAAGACAATTATTAGAGAATTTGCGAGAAATTTTCGAGAAGACTACACACGCTGGTTTTTAATTAGAATTCTTTTTAATTTTACTTTGTTTCAATTTGATGTTAAGATTCTATGAATGTAGAATTGTCTTCATCTTTGCCACTGATGTGCTGTGGAAGCTTACAAGAGGATACGGCAGCTCAGATGTGGTCCCCATCATTCATTCGTGGTTCGAAATTTCACTAGTTGTCACATAATAGTCCTTGTGTTGTTTCAGAATGTGATATTAACGGGATGAAATAAACTCAATGGATGATATACAATTGTTCAAATTGGATTGTTCTATAATCCCATAAGCGAATACAATACGGTTGGAAATGTATCAAATTTTGGTTCTAATAAATTCGAAAAAAGGCCAATAATTCCAGTATATTATCCGATCTGGCCAAGTAGATCCAGTAAAAATGTTAAATTAGTTCTACAGAATTTATATTTCACAAATATCTTATCTTATGTACGCACTTTTATGCGGAAGAGGGAAGAGATATAAGACCTTTATTGGAAAATAAGAGACATTTTGGGGAAGACTATTCATTCTGGTTGAAACAGTATTAACAAATACTACCTTTATTTTGGTTATTTGTTTTCACTTCTGAATTTTTATATTCATATCTTATTATAATTTGGGAAACATTTTAGGCGCGAAATATCAATTACAAATGATGCACCTTTGAGACAGCTCAAGTTGGGATTAAGAAATGCCTATAGAGATATTACTGTGTAAGATCTGTAGCACTTCAAACAATAAAGGAAGAAGAGTTCTGAATGCCATTTAAAATCAGAAATTTATTATTGAAAGAAATTCATATAAATTTCAAATGTAGCTACATGTATTAATTTCGTTCAGAGAGAAGAAAGTAGAAGTTGTGTTGTGAGTTTCAAACCAGAAAACCATCAATAAATCCTTTCATGAACAGTTTTCATTTATCTGAAAAAGAAAACGAACAAATATTAGGTGTATATTTTATGTGACTGTACTTCTGATGATATAATAATGCTTAAGACATCTTAAGCATTATTATATCATCAGAAGTACAGTCAAGAATATGCAAATTGATTTTATTCCTTAAGCTAATTCATATGTGCTGATACTAATCTTATACTATAATACGAGGAATGGTTGCCAAGTCGAAAATCGCCCCAGAATTAATAAACTCCGGTAAACTTGGGGGTTTGGGGTTTTTGGCACGAGGAATCTGTTGGCGCTGGTTTTGAAGCGCTACGGTCGAGCAGTTCGGAATTACAGATAGGATATTTTCAAACTTTATTAGTTCGCCATAATGGCTAATAGGTTTCAAGCGGTAACGTGCTGCCATCTATAGCCAATATGTCAAACTAATAAAGTTTCCAGAAGATGATCCGGAACTGATCTCGAAATGGATGATCCATAACCCGTGTGGTGATATGAACCCAAGCGCTCCGTGCATGGTCAGCAAACATGGAAGAGACCAGTGCAGATGGGGATTTCCAATGGAACATCAAGACATGACATCGCTGGTGGACGATGAAAAGCCGAGGTTTAACCGGTTATCTTTTCACCAATGGTTTCACAAATTTTCTTATGGCATGTATTGTTTTGATAAATCACAATTGAAAATTTAAATCTTCGAGTTAGCTTCGATACCTGTTTTATCCGAGCGGAGCTCGGTCACCCGCTGTTTTTTTCATTAAACTAACAGAAAATAGATTAATATGTTCATGTTTATAGAAACTTTAAAAAACAATGTTTTGAACATAAATTATTAACTAAAATCAATAAAATCTATTAAACCCTTTAGCAGCATAGCACTGGACAAATTAGAATTCACAACGGTTTTAGTTTTACGTGAAAGACAATTCTAAAATTTATCTTAGTCTAAATTCCGAAAACTTCTTTCACTCTTATGTCATTACTTTGATCATAAAGAAAGTCCGCTGTGCCCTAGTGGTTAGTTCTTCGGAACAAAAGGGTTCCAGGTTCGAGACCCTATTTCACAGAAGAACTGTAGTGCAATCGGGTCTAGTGCATATTAAATCCGTTGTATTCGAATAATTTGGTGTGGTGTGAAAGTGCAGAATCGCAAGATCCGACCCAAAATAGTCCTAATGCTGCTTTAGAAACAAAACGTTAATCTAACTAAACTACCGAATTTCGATACTAAATATATATGTAACATATCAAAAAGAATGTTTCGATTGGATTACTATCAGGTATTGCATAAGTTTTCGATAACAAAACTTTTCTCGGCTAAATACATTTTTTTTTCTTTTGGAAAGCTTATTTTTAAGTGAATAATTGTGAGCGACCTCTATCCCTCTATACCATGAGCCAGAGGGTTCCTGGTTCGAGACCCGACTTCACTGATGAACCGTCGTATAAATGCATTTTGTGCACGTTAAATCCGTCGAGGCAAACGACCGCCAGCTATGGTGTGGCATCAAAATCAGGTGGCTTCCTTGTCAGTTGGCAGCGGTGCAGATTGACGACGTCCATCTCAAAATAGCCTTAGTGTTGTTTTAAAAGGCGCGTAAATCTAACTAAACTTGAGCGTAAAGAAGATCTGCTCAACTTACAATAATCATTGAAGGCACGTCTTCCTCCAGCTTCAGCGAATGTTCCTCCATTCCCAGCGAAGGAATGAGATTCAGAGCCAGTGGCACTATACACTTTCTTGCAATCCATTTCTCCGTTTGGCAGAGTGGTGCATGACATTGAGGAGGACTCTGAGTAGCAGGTGGCCATGAGAGCAAGAATGATTGCGCAAATCAACAAAGACCTCATGGTGTGTGGAAACTGGAATGACAAAACTAATCTTGATTCCAAAAACCAGCAGTGAGTAAATCGAATGATTTTTTTTAAACTTTTTCGTTAATTTTCCAGCCAAACCGGCATAATGAGTTCTTTTTTGGTGACAGGTTTCTGTTTCAAATCAAGGGTGCAATACCTAAAACGAGTTATCGGTAAGGATATACATTTGCTGTACATTCTGCACTTCTTATTTGAAACAGAAACTCGGCCTGCCTGTAAATAATTTACACGGCTGTCTGGGCCAGGTTAGTAGTAAAAGAGTTGAGGCATGATTCATCATTATTTATTTGTTAATTTCATAGCAGCGATAAAGTGAAAATAATAAAAATCTATTTAATATAATCTCAACGTACGAGGATATAAATATAGTAAATATAACAATGAGAAATATTAATGTGAAACATATTAAAAATATTTATAATTAGTTACTAAAGTTGGAAGAAAAAAAAAGTCCACCAGAATTTAGTGTCATTGAAAACATCTTATTTACTTATTTTGTATTTTAGAGAATAGTAAAAATAGTTGTGCAATTATATACTTCAAATTGAAAATCTGCTTAAAATTTAGAAAATGAATCCTTTTTTTTTTTAGTTTAGAACAAGTACATGTGAAGCAAAAACGTATGACATTTTATAGCTCCTTTAATTTTGCTCTGTAGAGTATTTTTTTTTTCCTTCCCTCCAAATTTATGTCTGTTTATTACGGTAAAAAATTTAAATGGCAGTAGAATCCTTGAATTAGAAGTATGAATTTCGTTATTAAATATATATGTAATATTTTAAAAAGAATGATTCGATTAGAATGCTAATAACCTTCTCAAAATATAGGAAGTTTAAGCTGCCAGCGTAAGGACCAGCAGCTTTGCTGCGTTTACTTAACTGTAATAATATGCAATATATTAAAGCTAAAAATAATAAACGTATGATTTTCTAAGTGGTCGAATTAAAATTTCAGAATTACAAAAATATGAGGAAAAATGATTAGTTAATATTACTACAATAATTTTAATAGACGCAAAATTTAAAACATGTATCAAGAGATACCACATGACTAAATAAGCTAAAAAAATTCTAACAAAAGCATCCAAGAGAAAACCAATGAGCATAAAATAGGTTCAATATTTCAATAAAACATGGAAGTAATAAAAAAGTTGCTTAAACTTGAAAATTTCATTAAAAATCAGAAAAAGAACACAATAATGAAATTGATGTTAATTTAAAGTTAAAATTTTGAATTTAAACTGATGTAAAAATAATTTTTGTGCTTCTCGAGTTACTGTAAAATTCCATTTTCTTCTCTTCTTATGACAACTTTTTAGTAAAGCAATTGAAGCTTTTAGATGTTAAGGAATAAAAATCTTAAATTTCGTTTGAATCCTTTCAAGTAATGAGGGATTGCCTAAATGAAAAAAGAGATAAATTGCATAAGATTCACAAAATACCATTCTCATCAATGTTGTAATAAGTGTTCGATGTGACCACCACCTGCAGCCATAACAGGTCTTCTCTATCTATGAAGAGGCCCGGATGCAAGAAACCATTTAGGGCCCAACGTTTTTTAGCTAAATAAAAAAAATCGAAAATTTGCATATTTATTTAGTACGTGATTTTGTTTTTTCTGTTAATAACTCCAGGAAAATTACAATTTTTGCAATATTTTCAATACATCGTATAGCAAGAGCGTTTAAGCATTATAACCTTATGCTTGACAAAATGTAAGATTCTGTTGATTTTAATTTATTGAAAGAGGGTGCAGTACTTATAGAATAAGGCAATGTAAAGAAAAAATTTAACAAAGTTAATACATTTAGAAATAAATCTTTATAATTATTAATTAGTATAGATTGCAGTATGTGTTGAGCCTTATTTATATACCTTTCGTTCAAAATCAAATCTCGTTCGAAATAATTATTTGTATTAGGTTTTCATAATATTGTTATTATTAAACATTTCAAAGTTTTGGGGACAATTTTCTTATTCATTTTTTTCAAAAGCTTTTGAGTTAGTGATTAATTTGAAATTCTTTTAAATCTGTCTTCTATCTGTACAATACCAGTATCCCTTACAGAATTTAAAAATAACGTCTAAATTCCTTAACCACATTTTCTACAATTTCATCTTCTGCTGTCTCGAAATATAATTGTTTTTACAAATTCGTTTTTCAAAAAAATTTCTGAAAGATTCTAATTACGTGCTATCATTTCTGCTTCATCTAAATATAAGTTAAATTTTGTTCTTAAATTTTGGATTTCAGCTTTAATTTTTTTTTTGGTCTAAATTAAAAGCACAATCGAAAACAATTATTTTTATGTGAAATAGTTTGTTAACATCTAATTTTGTACAATATTGTAAACCATTCTATTAAGCATAAAATAAAAGTCATTTCTTTATTGAATCCTATAGACTTTGAGCTTCGGAATCGCTGTAATGTTATTATTTCCAACAATAAATTCTTGTAGAGCATTACAAGTTTATTCTTACTATATATACTCTGTTTTAATCGCATCTGTTTGGATTTTCCAACGGGTGTTGTGTTGGGGTTTGAGAGTAACGTTTAAATGCTTTTATATATTTTCCCATCTTTTTGTAGATGAGAATGCAATGCAAACTTTGCAATAACCAAAAAATGTAATGCATACTGCTGGAAGCGACATCATAAATCAATAAATTAAAAGAGAATGATTAGTCAGGCACACACATAGATTGCATGAGAGCAATTGAGAATTTTTTCTAGGTTTTACACTTTTATATTTCCTTTTCGTGTTTTTATCGTTGTCGTATGCCCGTCCACTACAATCCATGATATCAAAATGAAGCTCACTTAATATTTCCAAATATATCTTTTGCTAGTTCTTCTCCAGTCTCACCAGTTACTTCTATAAACCCTATAAATGATTCATTTATACTTCATCTTTTCTCTTCAAAATTTATATACCTAATAAAGACTGAAATTTGTTTTTATGGGAAATATCAGGAATAGAATAAATTTAGATATTGTGAAACGCAGCTGCATTTACATTATCTTTAATTTTGTTAAAAACTTCATTTCCTAAGGTAGGAATAATTTGATGTAATGTATGAACTAACTCACTATTGCATTTATAAAAGCCTTAAGCTCTTTATTATATGTCTCTCTAACTATCCGTCAGTTGCAAATGATTAAGCTGTAATTAATATAAAAACATTTCTTACTGAAACTTTTCATCTTTTTTTAATGTGTCAGTATTGAAAACGCAGTTGATCAGCATTTTAGTCTTACGTGTACTACAGAATAATTTTCATCATTTATATGATATCCCGAAAAATATTCAACAAAAATATTTCAGATTTCCCTCTCTTATTGAATAGTGATCTTCAAATATTCATAAATCAGTTAGAGACTGAGTTGATTGAAGTTTATATCTTTATATTTAAAAGTAAAGCATTCATTTTTAAAAGCATTTATAGAATCATGTTACATTCTATGTAGTTATTTACTTCATTTAGACCCTTTTTATAGATGCATTTCTATTATTACAGTTTTACAAACTAGCCGTCGGACCTTAAACTGAATATATATATATATATATATATATATATATATATATATATATAT
>JAPMOQ010006322.1:479512-494433 GCA_026543055.1 Argiope trifasciata | reverse complement strand
TAAATAAAGCTATAATTAATAATATTCTAAAAGTCACAAAAAACTTACTTTGTATTTTTTTTTTTTATAAAAACATGTTTTATATTTGTTTCATTTCAGCAAACACGTGCTGAAAATTACATTTAATTATGTTTAATTTGCTATAATTATAAAAATTTTTATTTGAGTTTTGGCAATCTAATAACAACATATTGATAAAAGATCATTTTTCCCTTTCTCTCGTAACGTGCTCGTGCAGATTAAATTTTATGGTTTTGTTCGAAATATAGTTCTTCTTTGTGCGATGATACTTTTGGAAATTATAGAGAAAAAACTTCGAAATTTCGCTTAATTTTGAATTAATTCAAATTTTAAAAAATTCGAAAAAAGTGCTCCGAGTTCTCCGACCTTCAAGGTATACATGTACCAAATTTGGTACCTGTAGGTCCAACGGTCTGGCACGTATAGCATTAACACACACACATGGAACTTTATTTTAAGTATATAGATAGATAGATGTACAGATATTGCAAACGATCATAGAAACTTTTGCTTTGCATTTATTTTTTTAGAAAATATCTCATTTAATATTTATTTTATTTTATCTCGTCATGTGCTGAAAGTTATGTTTTAGATTTAATAAAAGAAAGGTTTTTAGACTTGAAAGAAAAAATTTTAGATTTAATTTGTAGTAATAGTTGATTTTTTTTTAATTTGAGCTTTTGTCAACATGATGGCAACATTTTGATAAAAGCTAATTTTTTCTCCATTGGCGTGCTCTCGCAGATTAAATTTTATTGTTTTGTTCGAAACATGTTATTGAAAAATGTGGTTAAAATATTTCTTTTAAAATCCGTTAAAAACAGAAAGTTCAGTTATATGTTAAATCACTGATACCAATAGAAAGCCAATTTTTTTTAAATTTTTAACTTAATGTAAAAATTATATTTGTGAGATAATATTTTCGAAAGTTATGGCAGAAAACGTCGAAATCTCGCTTAATTTTTAATTAATTCAAATTCCAATTAAAAATTCGAAAAAACCGCTCCGAAGTGCAAATTCCTGGTGTCCAAGGTATACACATGCCAAATTTGGCAGTTCTCGTTGGAACGGTCGGGTCTGTAGAGCACCAACACACATACAAATACACACATCGAGCTTTAATATAAATATAGGTGATCATCGAGACCCCGTAGTCGACAGGAGCACAAAAACTGTGGTTTTAATTCTCATTTTAATTCGATTATGTCAAAACTTTATAAGGCCTTTTATGAATTGGATCTTATTTTTAATCCTAATTATATGTTTGAAACAATACCTGAGCTGTATATCCTATTCCAAATATCAAAAACACACATATATGAATATATTTTGACGCTGTCAGGTTTAACGAGCACTTGGCCAAATTGGAAAAAAAGTTCATCAGTAGGATTGGATTTCATGGTTTCAGTCTTATGATACTGAAGCCAAGACATTGCTAACAGACCACCATGATGTTGAGAATAACTCGGTAAAGTTAAATAGTACTAATATATAAAATAATAGAATTATTGTATTTGTTTCCGATGGTCCCAAATACACATGGAAAAATTAACTAATATTAAAATCAATTAATAGTTTACTTGAAATGAAAATCCAATGTTTAAGAAGTTCAGTATGAAGAAAATGCTCGAAATAATTCTTTAAATGTGAATAGCTAAAGATATTTTTGAATTTTTTTAATGGCCCATTGTAGGTTATCATGGTACTAAAAATAAACAAGGCCTTATTCAATGCAAATTTTAGGGATCCATTCCCCTCTTCAATTTCCAAAATCAAATAAGTGACATGCCATTGCTAGAGATGCTGAAAATTTTTAAATCTCATTTGATTTTTAACATTTTGAAAAGAAAAATAATAAATTCACAATTCAGTTTTGGATTGGATACAAACACATATGATACCAATACAAGAAAATGTACAAATAATTTTTTTATTTTCTTTATGTAATTAATTTTTTCAAGAAAACTGTTTGTAACTGCTCCATTTAAAAAAAAATTTCGGAACACTTATACAGTATTTTAAATATTTATCAAAAGTGATGAATAGTTGTTTGGTACCTTAAAATATGACAAAAATTATTTAACTATTACGTAACATAGAAATTCTGAGTTAAATAAACAAAATATAGTAAGAGAATATTCATATTTCTATAAATACCATCGATCTTTAAAAAATGTAAAGGTAACTAATAATTTATTATGGAACATCTTCTCTAAAAATTAAAGTAGGAAAACAAGAAAGAAAAAAAAACTGTCCTTTCTCCGATTCTAAAATGACATAAACTTCAAAAAATAATAAAACTATTAACTTCAAACAATTAAACTTGAAAAAGTTATTAAAAAAAAAAAGAAGCATTGGAAAAAATTTGGTTCTTTGAAATAATTTCGGTTCATTTTGAAATAATTAAGCTTATTTTAGAATTTTTTATATTAAAGAAGAAAAAAGGGATATTTCTTTAAAAATTTCAATTTTAAATTTGTAAGTGCCTTAAGAAAACAATCTAAAAATTATAGAGATTATCTATTTTAAAATTATTAATTTAATGTGCAAACTTTCTAAAAACCACACGAAAAGGTATATAAAAATAAAATTATAAATTCTTAGCAATATCATGTTAACAAATAACTTTAGTCTTTAAATATTCGAAATTGATAAAATTGCTTTTAAAAGGTAAAAATATCGGTAAATATTAACAAAAGAGCAAGAGAGAAATCAAATAGAATACATCATCTAAATGCTACATTTTCAGGGAGAAATCGATATCGAATTATGTATCGATATTAGGGAACAAAGCAGATAAATGAATATATGAACTACAAATAAGACCATAAACTTACTTGGTGGAAATTTAGAGTAAAAAGTTTCAACAACAATTCTAACTAAATTTCAGTCCTGTGAAGCAAGACTGAAACTTCTGTCTATTTATACTGAAAGCAATCTAAATCGAATGACTGTAGTTGAAGATAAATCCGTAATTCTTTATTGCTTTATTATACACGAAATAGCTGGTCCGACTTATTTTATGTAAAAAGTATGTTTTGGTGCTTACGTCAGAGAGACCCATGTTCCTTTGTTCAAGAGTGCTATCAGAAACACTTGGTATTGTCAAAAAATTTCAAAATACGCAATTTCTCTCTCAAGTCCAGCATGAAGATTTGTCACTATATTTGTTTTGCAATTTTGTAAGTGGAATTTAGTATAAGAATTATGGAAATATGTTTAATAAATCATCTCAAATCACACAACAGTAATTTTGATAATGAAGACAGTTTATTACTTGGCAGAATCCTATCGTATGAATTTTATATAATAGGATTATAATCAAACTACAATCCTATCAAATGGATTATGGATTATCAAATTATAATCTATAACATTATAATCAATTATTAATAGTATTTCCAAATATTAATTAATTTTTAATATTCATTTCTTGCAATTTAATTTTAAAACTATCGCATTCATGGAAATAATGTGCATTTGGTAATGTTGATCCTGAATCTTAATTTGAACTGTTTAGAATCTTTGTCAAGATGCTTAGTAAGAATAAAAATTATTTAACGCGACAAAAAAAATTTAAAATATTCTAAATAATTATTTTCATAAATTTTTTTTAATTATTTTTTATAATTTTTAATTGAAAAATTAAATGATATAATTTCTTTAAAAAATCAGTTTTTTATAAATCTGTTGTTTTTAGATCGGGTTTTTTTTAAATATATAGTCAGTTTTTTTTCATTCTCAGATATGTAAAGCTATAGTTTTCAAATTAAATAATTTAATTCAAATTTCTTAGAATTGAAATTTTGCGCATGTTTCTATTTTTAGAGTTTGGTTCAAATATTAGGAAAGAGAATAGTAATACTTTAAAAACAATTGTACAGTGTATTTATAGAAATAAGAAATCGGAAAATTTAAATAGAAAATAGCAAAATAAGTTAACAAGATTTTTTTATTTCATAAATTTACAAATAAAATCCAGAAAATAAAAACATTAAATGGTACAGTTTATTTCTTAATATTCATACAATTTGTGTCAGATCTAAGAAGCTATCAAAACATTTATGTAATAAAAGTAGCATTAGTACGGAACTTTTTTTTTTAAATGAAACAAGAAAAAAAAATTATATCCGTTGTCAATTAGAATTTACGAAACATGCAAATTTAATTATTTGATAAGTTGGATTTCAAAGATTCAGGTGGGTCTGCTATCTGATCATGTGACTCAGGACGTAAAAGCAGAAAATTAATTTTTGGGAAGATTCAGAACAATAAGGAATAAAGTCTTCTGAAACTGTAATCGATTAAGGGTATAAGGAATTTGGCAAAATGCCAGAGATCCATAGTAAGGGAGCCCTATTCGAGACGATGCATTTATATTTGCCGGGATATCCCTACTGTCCATATATTACTCCGAAAATGGCAATGAAATAATAAATAAATAAATAAAATCTTAAAATTTCTTTATGGTCTATTAAATAAACATTTTTTCCCTCTCTTGTTTTATGAAAATTAAAAAAATAACGATAACACCATTCACAATTCTGGTGATAATTTTAGAACAGCATAAATAAATTTTCTTAAAAATACTTTAATATTTTTTTTTTAAATGTTTCATTAATATTAGTCTGTTACCGATCTGTTTTTCTGATTCACTAATTTTTAAAATACTGTCTCTGCCCGAAAATAGGGCACACATTTTAAAAATGCTTTCAAGATTACCATATAAAATAAATAATTTAATAATTTAATTGGTTAATTTGCATCAAACAATAATCATTAAGCAAGATGTAATAACGAACATTGAAACTGGGAAATCATTAATCAGAATTTGTGTGAGGTTAGATTAAGATAAAATAATAAATGTTACATTTACGAATAAATTATTTTTATGAAATATAATTTATTGCAAAAAGAGAAAAAGAATTCACTGAAATTCCAATGTGATTCCTCATATCGATAAAGTAAAATTTTATCGTGAAATAAAGATCGTGAGAGAATTGAAAATATTCTTAAAAATTCTTAAACATCTTATCTAACTTTAGATTAAACTTCTTTATATTACATTATATTATTAGCTTGATAACATTTAAAGGCTGTCATATTATCTGCAAATTATATCGTAGTGATACAAAAATCTTTTAGACATTCAAAAGAATTTGATTGGATAAACAACTGCCATGATATCAAAGAAAGGTGTTGCCATAAAAAATTTCACAGTTAATATAACTTTAAATATGTAGATAATTTTAAGAACATCATCTATTAAGGTGGGTTCACACGGGGCTAATTATTGCGCTCAATTGAAGAGTATGTCTACTTCCAAAAAATCATGTGACCACAACGGGACAATGGTAAATAATTGTATGTCGGGACAACCGTTGACCATTGTCCCAACGACGTTGTCTCAACTGTTCATACGAGGACAATATAGAGACAACAATAGAGAAGCAACAATTGCGCGCCGTAGTTAGCGTCGTGAGAACCCACCTTTATTTTGCTGCCTTTAAAATAGTGTTTTTCGCTTTCATTTTCGATGATCAGCGACAGAATAAAGCTGAATGGTCCTTTATTTTATCTACGACGTATTAAATTCTTGGACAGCAAATGTGCACTAAAGAAGTATTTTTCAAAATTTTAAGTAAAGTTATCTAAAAATATATATAAATTAAAATTTTTTTAATGTATAAAAGACATAGAACAGCACGAAAACACTTTTATGCCAGCTCAAAATTCAAAAAATAATCTTTTCGGAGATGGAGCTTTTATTACCAAACAACTTTTTTCACCAATTTTAATAATTTAAAAATATTTTAAGTATATTTTATAGCGATATTTTTCATTTTTTTAAGAGATTGCATTTATATATGTAGTGTTTTAACGATATTAAGCTCATTTCTTGCATGTTATGATTACTATAATTTAGAATAAGTTTTAAAATTAAAAACTGTCTGATTTAAACCTAAAATATTATTATGTCACAATATCTCAAGCTAGAGACCAGAATCCTTTTTTTTTTTAAATTTTCGAATGTATTAATATAGTTAGTATTTGTTTTGTATGCCACATCCAACTCCCTTCTAAATAAATAATTAATCAGCTTGAATAGTCACCCAAAAAATTTCTAGAATACTCTCAAATAAATGTACTTATATTCTCAAATATTAGTTACAGAAGGACCTGTTAACGTCATTTCATGGCAATTACTCGCTAATATGCAATTAATACACAAATAACAGAAAATTAAATGTGTATTTTGGGTGCTTCTTTCCTTTTGATTGAAACTAAAATTTGAAAACAGTTGAAGTCACGAAATTCTATACTAAATCGTCATTTCAACTTTCAGTTATTGCGTTTATATACTCCTAAAAGTACATCCGACAGACATTAAAATCCTTGACAAATTTTGTTCAAATTCAACTACATCGAATTTCTGTATATCAAATTTTATGTATCTAGCTCTGGTCGTTTTGTAGTTATCGGGCTCTCCAATTTGAAAGCAAACTTCCTATGTATGAATTTGGTTCAAAGTTTAATAGATTTATGCAAATTTTCTCTATGCGTAGTATCCACCACGAAATGATCCATGTATTCATTTTCACCCTTATTATTCAAAGTATTTTTTTAATAGTTATCACGTTCGCAAACAGATATAATTCCAAAAATGTATTTTTCGGTCCCAGAGTGGTCTAAACGTGGAGATTTGTCAAAATCTCGAAATCGAATCTTTTGATGATTTTATTTCTTCTCTTCGTGTACAAGGAAATAAAAATGGATAGATATTTTTTAAGAGATTATGCAAATAAGTAAAAGGAAGCAATTAATAATAAATCGGTATTTTTTTCTCATTCGGCCGTATTGCATTCTTACATAATATGACGAATCTTTTCTTGCCAGTAAAAGAATCTAGTTCGCAGCTAGGAAAGGCGCTTTACTCTTTATCAGATTTGATGAAATAATTTAAACAAATCTTTAATTTTTGAGCAAAGACTAATTATAACTTGATATAATGTTATTTGTTCATATATGTTCGGTTATATATACGGGATGATATATACAGGATTATACAGGATGATTCGGTCATATATACCTTTGATGGAATCTATCTAAAGTTTGATATAAATCTGTAGTACTATTTTAAGCACCTTTATTTAATTTCATCTATCCATTTAATGCTATTGAGGAATTATGCTTTAAAATAGACAAATAGTATAGTTCCAAATACGTGACATTCGAGTTTCGGTAGCCTGAATTATCATTCAAATTTCGTGATTGATTTTTTTAAATGATTTGTCTTTGAGCATTCTTAATACTGAAAAAGTGTTATATTCCATATATTTTCAACAGTAAATCATTTGTTAATTCTTAGCCACCGTTATTCTTTCTCAAATTATTACTTCTCAAATCTATCTTTATATTGTACAGCTCTTAAATACTCTAGTGCATCAAAGTGATATTGATCAATACTCGTAATACTGTGTAATACTGGTGAATATTGAATAATATTATATAATACCGCATAAAATTGAGCAGCATTTTGTAACAGGCCATGCTATTTGCGAAACGTATACTTCAAGACAAAATTATGCATAATCCGAATCCACAAACGCTTTAATTATTCTATAGAATTTCCGCTAAACCAGTAAGACTATGCATTTTCGAAACAGAAGATATCATTTAAGCAAACACTAAAAATATCAAACAATTAAGAAGTTAAATTTCTTTTTTATAAATATGACCATTTTATTGATAGTTTCATGACAGAATGTTGAAAATCAAATATTTTAATAAAAGTGTGTCTTTTTCCTTCAATGAGTTAAGCCTAAAATTTCTCATATATTTTTTAATCTCGTGTCTAACTTCGTTCAGAGTGCTCATTATGTTTTGAGAATTTCGTTTCTTATACATACTCACAGTTATATAGATAAATGTAAACTCTTTTTCATTCGAGTTCTTTTAATACTCTAATTCTTTTAATTTTATTTCACTTTTTTAAGGAATTTTATTCTACTTTAATTTTTTAATATTATTTTCATTCTATTTCAACTTATTTTGGGGAAAAAACGGAAGGTCATTCGAATTTAATCTTTTAAATTGTTCTTTTAACTAAATCTACGTTCAAATTTAAAAATCCTATAGTTTTATGAGTATTCATACTCGCTATTGTGCGCGATTGATATAAATCTTAATCTTAATCACTTATCTTAGCTATTTATGTTTCTTTGATTTAAGAATTAATGCTTTTTGTACAATATACACTGAGGCTAAAAGAAACATAATTTTTCCATTGCCCATATAAGATTAATTAATATTAGATATTAAAGCAGTAATGAAATTTTTTAACATTGTTTATGAGCTGGCATGTTGTCAGTAATTTGAGCAATTCGACATGTTCATTTAAAAATCATACAAAATATTTACTCTACAGGGCAGATCGGTGGACTTAGAGCTGTTAAATTTAGTTATTTCTTTGTTGTATATGTACATTTAGGAAAGATAATTCAAAATTTGATTAGATAAATAACTGTGTTTACCTCAATAAATTTGGAGCTTGTTATCATCGCAAAACATCTAAAGATCAAGAAATAATTTTTTTTAATGATATAATTTTATTTCTCCTAAACTTTTTCTTCAACTTTAGCAAATTTTTAAAAGTATTTTTAAGTATAATTTGTAATATTTTTCTTTTCTAAGTCCCTGCACCTTTATAGACACACATTTTAACGACATTAACAAGCCACAACTCATCAATGTGATTCGGTCTAACCATTTAATTAGATGTGAATTACAGGGGATTCAAGCAACAATTATTTCTTTAAGTGCCTTTTTGTATGCAAATTATTATTGTTATAATTAATAGTAAAGTTTAGAACAGAACATCAAATTTTAGAGATTAAAATTTAGTATTAATTACTATTTCTCCCCTACATTTGTCTATAACTTATAATAAAGCTCAATGTGTATGTGTGTTGGCGCTCCACAGGCCAGACCATTGGACTGATAGCTGCCAAATTTGGTATATGTATACCTTGGAGGTCTTAAATGTGCACCTCGTGGCGAGTTTTTATAATTTTTAAATAAAATTTAAATTAATTAAAAAATTAAGTGAAATTTTGGCGTTTTTCCGCTATAACTTCCGAAAATATAATCGCACAAAGATGATTTTTACATCAAATTAAGGATAAAAAATTAGCTTTCAAATGGTATCAGTATTTTAACATATAACTTAACTTCTATTTGTAATGAATTTTTAAAGAAATATTTTAACTATATTTTACAACAATATATTTCGGACAAAACAATAAAATTTAATCTGCACGAGCACGTTACGAGCAAAAGGGAAAAAATTATTTTTTGTCAATATGTTGCCATCAGATTGACAAAAACTCAAATTAAAAAATAAATAATTATTACAAATTAAACATATGAAAATGTAATTTTCAGCACGTGCCTTCATGAAATGAAATAAATATGAAATAGGTTTTTTCTAAAAAGAAAATGTAAAGAAAATTTTTTGTGACTTTTACAATATTATTAATTAAATAAATCAGCTTTCTCCAAGACGAACATGGTTTTATATAATACTAGCCACCTTTGGCGACCAGCTGGTTCGGCATGAGTAATGCGTTCTAAAATTTTCAATTAAATCACAAATTCGTTAGTCAAAATTTAAGAAATAGTTAAAGTTAAAAATTCAAAAAAATTCAATGTTCGATGGGTAATTTGTAAAACTTTAATAATAGAAATGCATCTACAAAAAGGGTCTAAACGAAGTAAATAACTACATAGTATGTAACATGAGCCTATAAATGCTTTACAAAATGAAGAATGCTTTACTTTTAAATATAAAGAGATAAATTTCAATCAACTCAGTCTCTAAAACTGACTGATTTATGAATATTTGAAAATCACTATTCAATTAAAAACGGGTAATTTTGAAGCACATCGACAATTCCAAAGATGATGCCCCAATCAACGTCTAGGAGTTTTCAAGAATGACTGGCCTAAGAATGCAAATGTTGAATGTTTCAAGCATCTCTATTCAAAACTTCATAAGTCGATCAAATTTGATATCAGAAGGTAGAAACCATTTATTTATTCGAAAAATAAAATAAGATATTATTCTCATTATTACAAAAATAAAATAAAATAAGATATTATTCTCATTTAAATCTTTTTAAAAATAAAAAATAAAACGTAAATTGTATTATGTATCTAAGTAATTTTTGTTGAATAATTCTTAAAATATTACATGAATTATTGCTATTATTCAGTAGTACGCATGAGGATTTTCTTTTATTTACATTTTAAAAAAATGCTTAGCTTCGGTAAAAAAATGTTTTTATATCAATTTGCAGTTTAATCAATTCTAATTTAATTTAAAGTTCGAATTTTGTTGGAGTTGACAGATAATTAGAGAGATATTACATTACGAGCTTTAGGCATTTATAACTGCATGAGTGAATTGTATGACTATCCAAATTCGAACCTTAAAAATATTTTAATGTAGTAGCTATTGAAATTTAAGTTACATAAAATATTTAAATGATAATGACAAGTCACAAAATATATCTAATTGGCGATGACGTTACATAAAATATTTTACTGATAATTTTAAATAGCCATAAGATTGACAAACCAGCTGGTAGCCAAAGGCGGCTAGTTTATAAATATAAATAACTCCTTGGCAAAAGAAATAGATATAATTTCTTCATTTGCTGGAGCTGTTACATTTCAATACTTGAAGAATAGCATTTTTTACAACACTCTATTGCTACTGTATAATGCAGAATAAATTTTAAGAATAAATATTGGCGACTGAAACTTAAAATATCAGCTAAGCTGTTTCGGATCAGAGGTTCGAATCGCCTTTAATTTTTTATTTTTCATGATTTGTAAAGCTAGTATAAATCAAAAGTACTGTAATATGAAGACTGTTTTTATGAAAGCGCTCCAGGGATGAAAGGATTCTTTTGACCATCTGATTTCTCAAAAAATTATTAAACAAAATTTATTTCCATTTTTTTTTTCTTTCGGCCGAAATCCCACCAGAAAACAAAAATTCCGTCTATCTGAATGAACTCTGAGAACGAATACAATAGGAAAGTAGATGAAATGCATATTTCATTCCACCCGCTTGTCTATTATAAAATCAATGGGAAAAAACATTCCCTCTTTTCCCATTCTGCAATTTATTACGTGTTAGACGAATGCAATAAACTCTTGCCAAACAAAAGCACCACAGCGTAAGAATTGCGTCTGACTTCTGAAAATAAAAATTAATAGCAAATGCGCAGTAAAATAAGCTCCCTGTCTTATATCATAATGTAATAGATGAATTTTCCTATGATAATAAGTTTTGAATTTGAATTTTTCAATATTGGATTATCTCTATTTTAAAGCATTATATATTCATGAACAATATATCATTGCAAACGATCAAATATCGTGTTTTTCTGTTGAATTTTCTTACAATCGTGCTTTTTTTTTTTTGTTTAATTTAATGATTTAGTGATGGGAATAAAACAATTGGAACGATATCCCATTTCCTGATTGGATGGAAAATTTCATATACATCGATCATTTAGATATCAAGAATCTATACAAAATTTCATGCAAATCATTCATTTTTATTTTCTCGTATACGAAGTATAAAGAAAGTCTATTTATCGACAAAAAATTCGAAAGCGGAGATTTTTGAATCTCTCCGTTTTATACCTGCCTGAGTTAGAAAAACACATTTTTAAGAAAATGTTCGTCTGTCTGTCTTTTTAATAAAGGTAACTCAAAAACGCTTTAAACTAGAAGGCTGAAATTTGATATAAGATCTTCACGCAACATTTGCAGATTTCAATCAAAGTTTAAGCCAAATCTGTTCAGAGGAAATCGTCATTCCAGCTAATGTTCTAATATAACACAATAATTAGTAGCGAACCTAGGTAGATAGGATTAAGTATACAAATTTATCGTTTGTAATGTCAACTTCAGGCCTTATCACACGGTGAAATTTCGCCAGCACTTTTCCGTTTCTACCCTCAGAAACCGGTTAAGCAAGTTTCATAATCAACAACTTTTTCGAACAAGTTCGAAAATGTTATCGGAAATATTGTCCGCAAACGAAATTCAACCAATCATGTGAAACTTTGAAGTGACGTCACACAAGTGACGTCACTTTCCTTGCCGTTTGCTGACGGAAAGTGCCGAAGATATTTTGCCGTGTGATAAGGCCTTTATCACCAAATTTTGCGTCAGATCCAACAACGGGGTGACTGTCTTTTCAGAAATAAATAAACGCGATAATTTAAAAACGCAATGACTCAAACACATCAAATTAACTATGTTATTTTGTGACTACAAATGCCGTTTTGTGTCAAATTTTTGTTTCAATCGGTTGAGAAAAATCTGTCTGAAACTCAGATTCACTACTATTGACGCCTGCTAGATTTTAATCCAAAATCCTCGCCAAGGACGACATGATAGATTTAAGTATAATATTTCTTAAATGTTATACGCCAGTGTCATAAAAGGCGATCTCTGGCAGGACAAGTTTATTAGAGAATATGCGAGAAAGTTTTGGGGTGACCGCTCCCGCTGGTTTGTTTAAGTTTGCGTGCTCAAAAGCAAATAGACAAATTACACTGAGATAGATTTAATGAAAAGTTTGATATAGGTCTATAATTTTGATAGGTTCATGTATTAATTTTATTCAGTTCGCTTGTTGCGAGAACTTTATTAAAAACTTAATTAAGTTTCTAATCAAATAATCAGAGTTTTAACCTTTTCTTTCAATTATTTTGACACACATTATTGAGCCAAAATTATTTTTACATCATTTTAAAAAAATTAGCTTATCCCAGCAGAAACTTTTTTAAGTACGTTTTCCAAAATTATTTTTCAATTTTTTTAGCAGCCGCACTTATACACTCACAAGCTGAGAGACATTTCTTACAATTTTGTGAGAATGTTATCTCATTTTAATGAAAAGGAAATTATTTAAAATAAATTATGAATCAATCATAAAGCAATGTAATGTTTCAAAACTAGAAGAAGAATTCCTATAACCTTTTTTTTTTACTTTAAAAATCTATAATTATAAAGAATATTGTCACTCCAGATAAATTTCGTATGAACATTGATTTTCAAAAATGTTTTGAGTTATTTAATACTAGTCGCATTTGGCGACCAGCTGGTTCGCCATGAGTAATGGGTTCTAAAATTTTCAATTAAATCACATATTCATTAGCCTTGAAGTAACTCCGGGCATTGATTGGCCTGAAATTAATATTTTCTTTAAGATGATGGAATGAAAGTTCTAAAAGAACGCGTTTTCCTAATATTCTTTTATTTAATAAATCAGTCAGTTCTAATGATTGATTTAGAAGACTGATTGATGTAGCAACTTTTATTTCAAATATTAATAAAAATATTTTGTAAAATATGGCTCACAGAACAAAGTATGAAGAAATCTAAAACTCATTATTCATAAATACATTGTTTGACTCAAACTACATAAAATGTAATTATTTACATCATTTAGATCAAATTAATAGTATTAAACAATATCTATGCCTATTAATAATATTTTACAAATTGGCCATTGGAAAGGAATTTGAATGCATATCCTTTATAAATTCAATCCTGTATAGATAAAGATAATTTATTCAATTAATGATTTAAATACGATCATAGAATCCTTTACCTTGCATTTTTTAAAGAAAATATCCCATTTTATATTTATTTTATTTTATCCAGTCACGTGCTAAAAGTTGCCTTTCTTAACTTTTAATTCGGGATGATAGTTTTTTTTAATTCGAACTTCTGTCAAAATGATGGCAACACGATGATAAAAAATAATTTTTTCCCTTTGACGTACTCTTGCAGATTTTATAGAAACCTTAGCTTTGCATTTATTTTTTTAGAAACTATTACATTTTATAATGAAAAAAAAAATATTGAATTAATGATACAGATATTGCAAACGATAATAGAAATATGCCATTAAGTCGGGATTCCAATGCATATTCTGTCTAAATTCAATCAGGTTTACCGTAAAGAAGATTTATTGAATTAATTAGTTAGATATTGCAAACGATCATAGCATCCTTTGCTTTGCATTTATTTTTTTTAGAAAATATCACTTTTTATATTTATGTTATTTTATCCAGTCCCGTGCTGAAAGTTGTATTTCTTTATATTTGATTTGCGATGATAGTTTTTTTATTCGAACTTCTGGCATTCTTTTATTTTATCCAGTCACGTGATAAAAACGATTAAAATATTTCTTTAAAAATTCGTTAAAAATAGAAGCTTACATTATAAATTTAAAAAACTGATGCCGTTAGAACGCTAATTTTTTTATCTTTACATTGATATAAAAATCATGTTTGGGCCATGATATTTTCGGAAGTTATAGTGGAAAAACGTCGAAATTTCGCTTAAATTTTAATTAATACAAATTCTAATTAAAAATTCCGAAAAAGGGTTCTTAGGTGCACATTCCCAACCTCCAAGGTATACATGTACCAAATTTGGTAGCTGTAGGTCCAACGGTCTGGCCTGTAGAGCGCCAACACACACACACACACATTGAGCTTTATTATAAGTATAGATATAGATTTTGCACAAATTTCTGCTAAATATTTGAACAAAATTCGCTCAAAGGAAATTTGTCTGGAAAGAGCAGAGGCTCAGTATAGCTTGCTGAAGTTAGATTTTAAATGATACAAATTCTCAGATTTTTATTTCCACAATCCTCATACAAGCGTTTCGTGCTTAGTACTACATAAACAAAACCGAAATATAGTTTGGATAAATTTATAACGAATTGAGTGAAACTAAAATTTGACTACAATCTCAGCCTACATTTAAAACTACAGTTTACATACAAGCTATAATTTTTT
>JAPMOQ010006322.1:461663-474512 GCA_026543055.1 Argiope trifasciata | reverse complement strand
CTAAAAAAATGTCAAAAATAGTTTATAACTAAATTATTATTTGTGACTTATTTTCAATATGGAACACTTCCTTGATCATATATAACCTCATGATTATTAGTAAAAGAATTCATATTCTAAAAATACTGCAAATGTTCATTCAGATAAGTGCTTAAGGTCCCAAATTTAAAAAGAAAGATCAAGTGAAAATGTTTTTCTTGAATTTCATTTCAAATATTATTTTCAATTGTTTATATCAAAAAATGATATTAAATGTTCACAAAACTATACTATTTTCTTGCCCATAAAATTGGGTTAAAACTTTTGCAGAAGTCCTGATAATTTTAAATAGCTCATTTTATAGGAATTTTACATAAATTATTCATGTGATATTTATTTTCAGAAAGTATTATTCTTGCCCTTCATTTTTGTTTCTTTCATATTTAGTTATTTAACTACCAAATAAATGTCAGATTTGTCATGCCTGAGCATTATATGGACATTGAGTTATCACTCATCAATCTGATAAATTAAAATTAAATCACATGAAGACACTATAATTCAATACAAAAATTAAACATTATCCACAATTATCCAATTTGCATGATTTAGGTTCTAATATTTGATGTTTGATCATGGGTTGACAATATATCTTAATTCTTTTTCAAAATGAGCAATTCTTCTATTTTCTAACAAAAACAATAAAAGATTCTCCTTTCATAAACCACTAAAATGGTTCTTAAAAATTCCTTCCAATTTATCTACAGAGTGTCTCAAAAGCCTTGATCATGGCTTTAATTCCTTAAATATTGATCACAGATATATATTCTAAATTACAAAGTTGCGGGAAAAAAGATGCAAAATGGTGTGAAATCGGTTAAAATTTTCAAGGGATTATACTTTAAAAAATACTGTTTTCTACTAAAATACTAAATTTTTATATGAGCTTCATACAAGAAAAAAAAATTTGAAGCAAATAAAATGTGGCCCTATCCTTTAATAGTCATGAACAAAATTTCTGCACTTAATCACGAAAGTTGCAAAAATGTGAAATTATATAAATGCTGACTTAAACCACTTTTAGATGCCAGGATATGAGTTTACAAAGATGAAAAATCATGTCGAATATTCATGTTTTAGGATCATATGCAAATTAACAAAGAAAGTAATGATTGAATAAATAAATAATATTTTTTCTATTTATTGGTTTGAAAGTATTAAAAATTTGTAGAAATAATAATTTAAAGGAAAGATTATATGAGGTTTTTTTTACGAGCTCATTAGCTGTAATATTTTTATATTCTAATCTGTAATTCATGATAAAATTTTAAAGTATTTTTCAGGAGGCATAGATTTTGAAATTTGTATTTAAAACTAAAGATATGAAATGTACTTTTTTTCCTTATGCATTCCTGCATCATGTCATCTGCACTGAAGCTGTTAACATTTGTGTTTTAATTTGTGATTAACCCTTCACTAACTTTGTCTTTAACATGTCTTTGAGAGTTTTCATGATAAAATTTTATACATGACCTTGTTAGAGGATGGGCACATATTATATTTTTATAAATTAAATTTTGTATTTTTTTAAAGTTTAATCCCCTGAAAATGTTGATTGATTTCATGACATTTTGCACCTTTTTTTATGCAACATCATGGACATTTTAAAGCCTATGTCTATGATCAATATTTAAGGAATAAAAGTGGGAATCGAGATTTTTGAGATATCTGTATGTAGACCAATTAATTAGCATGTAATTAACTTTTAAAATAAAACATATTATTCTTGCAAATAAAAAGATAATGTACTTTATTATTAGATTTATACTTTTTTTTATTAGATCAAACAATATTTTTTAGAATTTTATTTATTTTTCTCCTTTTTAAAATAGAATTTTCTCTAAACTTTTTTTTTCATGCAATAAATACTTCTAGAGTTTGCACAATATCTGACTTGCCAAATTTTACAATAATGGTGGTGGGAGACAGACTGCTTTTAAATTAGATAAAATATTAATTTTAAATTTTAAGTTAAAATGTGATGAATGCTTTTATATCATATGTTTTATGCCAATAACATATTCTCCTTCACATTTTAGTTGATTTATGTCTAATTGCATCAAAAAAATTACATTGTTTATTAAAAATTAAGTTTACAATTTTATCCAAAATTATACTTATAAACCATAAGTAATTATCAATATAACTATAAATAAATGCATATGCATTTCTGACAAACTGCTTTTAAAAATATGATATATAAAGCTGTGTGCAAATATGCAAAATTAGAAATGAATTCCCACTACCAAACTAGCAACTTTTCAATATTGTTTTCATGATAAAATGTCAAAAAACAATGATTTATTCAAATATCTGGTATGAATAATAGTGATAATACCTAGATATTGTGAAATAAAATTAAAAGTTATAAAGCATTATAGCAAGAGGCAAGATTTTATGTTATCAGGCTGCTAAATATGTAATTGTTTATTGTCCATATACTTTTTTTAAATATATCTAAAACTTTTCATTTCTTTTTTTAATATACATTCATCAAATCACTTATTACCCATTTTTAATCTCAATGGGTTATTTGATAAAAAGATCATTGGTTATAAAATTTAAAAATAAGATTCTCACATATTTATTATTAAAAGTATTGAGAAAAAAATTTGAAAAAAGGTTCTTATTAAGATGATCAAGAACAATTCTTAATTTTTATAAATATTTTTTTTTCCTTAATTGAATGATTTCTATTCTGACTGAATAATTATCATTAATAAAATGAAACTTCAATTCATGTTTCTTAATTTGAATACCTATTATCACATTAAAGAGCTAATAAATACTTCTTTACAGAATACTAGGTGTAATAAAATTCTAAACTTATTTTGGTTTCAAAAGTAATACATGAAGAATGAAATATTTTACTTTCAAAAGAATGCAATGAAAATTGACACAGTTTACAAAAACAAAATTTATAGGAGCCTTGATATGCAGTATGAATCTTTATTTAGCAAATCCTTTCTTTTATTCACATGAATAAATATGCATTTCTTTCCATAGCAATTGAATGAAATGACTGCAGAAAAGTACTCACTGCATATTTTTGAACATCTGACCCAAAGTTTCCAATTCAAAAGAAAATTGGATACATACTTTGAGGGAGAGGGAAAAAAAAAGGAAGAAATATTAAAAAAAAATTCAACTTGCCAAGTGCACCATTTCTACACAAATTAACACAAGACAGTTTCCTTACACTTATTTTATGACAGTCATAAATGGACTATTATTTTACAAAAAGTTGCTTCCTTATGCAACAGTTCTTAAAAATTGTATAATAAAAAAACATAATAAAATACAAAACACTAACTTTAAAGATGTATGAAACATTTAATTAAAATGCAATGGAAATATATTTTTTATTTCCTTATGATTTTGTAATTTTATGTCTGTGAAGCTGATCTTCGTTCATCAAACCATTTTTGCATTCTGCCTTTCAGTTCCTCATCTGGTACAACCATATCCATTGTTAAAGGACTGCGGTTAAAAGGATCTGTCTGGTCACTAGAAAATTAGAAGTTCAAATTTATGTGATTTTGAAGAAAAGATATATAAATTTCATAATTTAGCTAATCTAATGATAAATCTGAAAAAACATAATCACACACACAGTTATTATTCTTTAAAAAATTTAAAGGTTTTTCTCTATAGAAAGCAAAATTCAGAACTAACTTAAAGGTCTTAAATTATTTTATGAATTTAAAAAATTGGTGATAGTAAAAATATAAATGACTAAAAATTCATAAATCAAAAATTATACAGTGCTCCATGTGAAACAATGTGTTTGTTAATGAATAGATTTCCTTAAATTATGAAGAACTTTTCATCTACAAGTTTCAAGCTTTCTGTACTTTAAAAAAAAAAAAAAATCCCATCAATTGATTTAAAGCAAATTTATTTACACCATTAACATTTCTATAGTATATTCACCTACAAACTTTTACAAAAGAAAATAATATCTCATTTTTAAAACACTTAATTTATAATTTTATGTATATATTTCAAATAATTGAAAATAATTAAAATTAAGAGCATGTATAAGACAAGTGATCAAAAAACAAAAACAAAATGACATTCTTTCATAACAATTAATCTGAGTCATTAACAATTCATTAGCATTCATTAACAATTAAGCTGAAAACCCTTTTTTAAGTAATATTAACCCTTTGCACTCGAGGGCTCCAGAGCGGAGCCATTTAAAATTGGTCTTCGAACTAGAGAGCTCCGCTACGGAGGCAATGCAAATAATTTTCAGTTTTTAAATAAACACACCGTCAGCTTTAAAAACTGAAAATTATTTGCATTGTCTCAGTAATGGAGCCCTCGAGTGCAAAGGGTTAAAACCAATTCTTACCTAAGAAGATGGCGAGCAATTGTAGCTCTGTCTACAGTAACACCAGACGATGGAAGTTTGACAGGGTCTTTCATTAGTGTGTTCATAATTGGATCAAGGAATTCATCTGGTGCTCCAAAAAGTAGTTCATCATCTTGTTGTTGTTTCACAGCCAATAGCTAAAGGGAGTAAAAAATAGTGAAATAAATGTGTAAGAATATAATAACAAAGATATCCAGATAGTACATCACACAAGAAATACTGCTC
This sequence comes from Argiope trifasciata, assembly GCA_026543055.1. Classification (NCBI taxonomy): domain Eukaryota; kingdom Metazoa; phylum Arthropoda; class Arachnida; order Araneae; family Araneidae; genus Argiope; species Argiope trifasciata. The sequence goes on along the minus strand of JAPMOQ010006322.1, from coordinate 469,870 downwards.
GTGTAATGCAATTTTTAGTTTTCCCCCTTCTAGCTATAACTGATGTCAATTTTATTCTAATAATCAGATCTAATTGAAACACAGTTTTATCATAAAAAAATATTAATTTGTGGTAGTATACTTTAAGAACTTGACTCGATTTCTCACTCATTACATTATAAAACACCATAGCACTTATATCTGAAAAAATAATCTGTTTTCCAAAAGCGGCATAAAATAAAAATTGTTCAGCATATTATGAAATAAAATGTCACACAACAGATAACTTGTACAAATAAATCTCAGCTGAACAACAATCTCTATTAAAAGTAGAAAACATGGCAGCAACAAAATTTTTTATATATCAATTTTCTGACTCAAGCTAATGTCCAAAATTCTTGATTGTTTCTTTCCCAAATTTAAATATAGAAATCGTCTACAATAAAGATTACGGTCACAGTAAAAACTAAACAAACTGAAATTTATAGAGATCATTTACTCATATAAGCTGAATTCATTTTCCTTAAAATTTAGAAATTATACTGCATGAAAATGAAAGAGGCCATCATTATCTAAAATGAATGAAAAAAGCACACTGGAAAGTATATTTAGTAATAAGAAATTGTAACTGAGCAGACTTAATATTTATTAGTGATTATCAATGCAAAAACATTAACTAGGAGGATGTTGTTTTCAGAATTGATACAAAGGCATAAGCATTTACATCAAACACATATATAAAACAGGAGGGGGATAATTAGTTTTTATTTGGTACGATGCATTAAATTTATGTTCATAATAAGAATGCTATATAACTTCTTCCTTAAAAAGTATGCATGCATATTACACAATTGAAATAGTTCTAGCAAGATAATTTTAAAAATGGGTTTTGAGACAAATTGTTCACCTAATTTGTCTCCCCCCATCTCCAGATAAATATGAATATGCAATATTTTATAATGTAAGATTAATATTATTGAATTAGATTCTATAACTATAAACAAATTATACCTCCTAAAAATATACACCATACTAATAATTTAACTAAATCCATAATAAAATTTTAAATAATACAGTTCATTTTAGCACATGCCTTTAAAATGACAGTTTAGGTTCATTGGATAGTTAAATAAAATTATTAAAAAAAGAAAAAAGTGAATCATTAAAAATTATTATTAAGTCCAAATACAGACATTGTTTTTCATTGCTTTTGCTATGTAATTTCATTGTTAAGCTACCTCTTCCCCAAATCAATAGCAATGTTTAAGAACCGCCAAATCCAAACATTCTAACAACATTTGCATACCTTTACTTCAAACCATTTACAGCATAGAAATTCATATAAATTTTCAATCTAACCTATTAGGTACCATGATCCTCATTTAGAGATTTTGGAATTTTATGTACAGCACTGACACCAAACATCTGTTTGGTATGCCTGACAGTTTAGTTTCAGTATGAGTGTGTGTGTGTGAATAATATGTGTAGCAAAAAGTATGTATTTTGACCTTTGTTTCTTTAAGATACGCAAATAAACGACATTTATGTTCACTATATTTTCGGTATTGTCTTTATATTATAATGAAGTATGATATGTAATCATATATAATTTTGAGGTCATAGTTATGACCTATCACTCATTTTGTTTTTGATTAAATGATTTTATTGATTATTTCATAAGGATATCCTTTTTCATACGGATTTCATTTTCATTTCATAAGGATATATGAAATATTTTCAAAAAGGAAATACAATTTGTATAAAATTATAATATAACATATCTTTTTTTTTTTTTTTTTTTTTTTTTTTTTTGTATATATACAACTAACTTATCAGACCCAAATTTTTTTTAAAAAAAAAGAAGAAATTAATAGGTTAGTGTAGAAACTACTTACATGGACTTTAGAAGCTATGATTTCCAACTGAGATGCAAGAACTCCTTGACCAATCTTATGCAAAACAACTTGAGCAAGGGGAAACAATTCACTAGTATAAGATCTGCCATCTCGAGATACAGCAGAACAAAAACGTTCAGCATGCATATCATCATTTAAACCAAGATTTTCATAAATTTTACAAATGTCTCGAACTAGTTCATGAGGCTTAAATTCATACTCTTTGAGATCTTTCACTTTAAAATTTTTTTTCTGAGGTCCAACCTGTAAAATATTTTTTTTTTTAAATATTTTACAGTGCAATAATTTAGCTTTGATAAATAAATATAAAAATGATGATTTCAATTTTAACAATTATTCTGAATATTAAATTTCAGTCTAACAATAATAATTTTTACAAGATCAAAATTTCATCATTTGAATGTAAGCAAATCTTACAACTTATAAGTAACATCTTTTATGTATTAGTTTTAAGCATATAATAAGGCAAGTAAAAAAAAAAAAAAAAGAAAGAAAACTTTTAAATTTTTAAAATAATCTCTGAAATTTAATTAGAAAAATATGCAAAAAGAAGTCAACTAAAAAGAAAATTGAATAATAAGAATTTTTTCTTACTAGGTTGAGTAAGAAATAATTGAGCATAGCAGTGATTCGCTCCACAATAGTTGGATGACAAAAGATGGACTTGATTTCAGTTGTAAGCCATTGTATTGTATTTATGGTTTCATTGCTCATAACATTATGGAATTTGGCAAGTAAACCCATATGGTGGAAATTTCCTTCTTGTTGCTGCTGTTGATCAGGAGACATGGTGTTCCAAGTACCACTATCTCGTTGTTGTTGAATTTCTCGTAACTTGCTCATGTACTGTTTTTTAAAAAGTTCAATAAATAAATGGCAGTCTTGCAAAATATTGTGGTTACATTCACTACAGATTAGAAATTTTCAAGGTTAAGTTTTTTTATTTCATTTTTAAAAGCATCTTCAAGTTTCCAGAAATTAAAAAAAGAACTCCCAATTAATACATTTAAAGTCTGAGATAAAGTCTCCTGAGTCTGAAATGATAAAGTTATCTGCTTTATCTTGATCATAAATTTAAAGTTTTAATAATAATCAACAACAATAGAAAAACACTTTATTGATTATACTCTACTACATAAAAGTGCCAACACATACAAATATAGTTTCAGAAATCCCTATATATATATATATATATATATATATATTAGATGCTTTAATTTTTCAGATCAAATTTATTTGTTTCTAACATACAATGCATTTATCTTTGTTGCTTAAATATTAAATACAATGCTCCAAACAATACTCAATTTAAAATATTTTCATTTAAGGGGATATGAGAAAAAAAGCAGCCATAATATTTTTAACTATAAGAACAAAATTTTTAAAAAATACTTACAGTGAGAGCTTCATCCAGTAGAAAAATAGCATCATTGATCAAAAGATTAATAAAATGAAGAAACAATGGTGGGTGGGGAGATTCCATATTTTGTTCAGCAACATCAGCCAATTCCTGTAATACAATAAATGTACTTTCTTCTTCAAATATCTAATTAATTTCATTATCTGTTTTATATATTAATTCATACATACATTTTGATTCTATATTTAATTAAAAAATATAGTGATACTTTAAATTCATTAAATATGCTTCCTCATTTCCTTTAAATAATGAAAAATAAATACTGTGCAATTATATTGGTTGCCACATAAACAATTATTACTTTTTTTAAAAAGTAAAATTGAGTTTTAAAAAATTGAAAGTAGTATACTTTAAATAATAATAAATGATGATATATCACCAAGTTAAAATATACGAGATTCCAAGGAATGACGAGCTGGTTGTCTTTTTGAACAGTTTATTTGTAACAGCAAACTTAACAAGATTTAACAATGTATATATTTTAGATAAAGACATGTGAGCAATTAATCCGAGTAAAAATATAATTTCTAATTATATTCCGAGACAAGACATATTTGGTAAGCCATTCTAGAAGCTACCGTCATGAAAACAAACCACATTACACGCGCACACTCACAGAAGAACAGAACTGAAACTTTTTTACATGCATATACATACATATGATACCACGTGGGTTTTGCGGTTAGCTCCGCCCACTTATCATGTGATTGAATTCGTTTACAACATACTTGATTTCAAAAATACTAAATGTTTCTTAATTCATTGGCATTACATTCCAAAAAAATTTCTGAGAAAAAATCCCATTAAAATTTTCTCTGTTGAAATTTTATTGTTTTGAAAGCTAGTTAATTATTATTCTCTTTCTTAAAATTAGTAGATATACATTCAGAGCATTAAAGTAAATTCAGCACTTTGATTTTGAAATTATATATCAATCTTTTAAATGCTTCAAGAAGGATTAGAAAAAAACTCCAATGTCGACAATGCTGCTATTTTCATTTTCTGAAACTATATATCAAAATATTTTCAAATGCTGGTACACATTCAAACAGTTACAAATTGAAAAGCATGCAAATAGAATTTTGATTACTATAATATAAAAACTATGTAAAAATAATTCTAAAAATAAGACAATACATGAGAGAATGTTTATACTAAGAAAAACAGACACATCTAAAACATTTATTACCTTCATTTTCTTCTTATGAATATCAAAATTCCATAAATAGTCAAGAACAATATACATTGGCCGTCTATACTGGAATTTCTGTTCGAAAGCAACACTTTGACCAGTCATTTCTATGCTCACAAAAACATTTAACAAAGTAGGAATCATTTCATCAACAAATGTATGTGAAGTAAAGAGTTTCTCTCGGTACACGCTGAAATGAATTGAGAAAAATAAAAAGTTTCCCCTTTCGTCAAGTTATTTTAAAAACTGAAAATATAAATAGTATAACTTGCAGCAAGAAAATAATAGAAATTTAGAGATAATTTTGTTAAAAAATGTTGTTACTTAATGCAATATTATATTATAAGCATTATTATAAAAGAAAAGATAAAAGCAAATGACAATCTTGAACAAAGAATGAAATGAATAGATGAAAACACAATATATTAATAGCAAGGAATTGATTATTAAAAATTAAAAAAAATTGTGATAGTATTTGAGCAGACTACTGAGGAGAAAGAGAATGGGAACATTGAAATCTTGTGACTCCTAGTTAAATTTCACAAACACACTTTTACACAAGCTATCATAATTATGCATTGCAAATAATTAGAATGCAATCAATACAATATCAAAACATTAGCTAATTGTAGGTTATACAAGATATATCTCCAAAATGTCATATTAAATCTTAGTACTCCAAAAATTAATTTGATGCATAGATATTTGTGGAATAAAAGGATTTACTGTTATTACTCTAAAAAATTAACATAAATGAATTTTTTAGTAGAATTTTCCTAGAAAATAAATCAACATATTTTTATCAGTCAAAATTTAAGAAAATAATTAAATAAAACAACAAAATGATACACTGCCTTGAATGGTGCTCGAGACATTGGAGCGGTAAGGGTTAACAAGGACAATAAAAGAAAATTAAGACTCTTATTCTAATTAAATTAATGAGAATAAATACAGTTAAATATCATTTTTCATAAATTAGAGCTAATTTGTGTCTTCTTCTTTAACAAATTATAAAGGATTAAACATACATTTACCAAGTTAACTAAAATAATTTTTTTTGCCATCTTGAATCTAAAGTTTGTAATAGTTTGAGTATTTTCGAATTCCGACAAATTTAGTGCAATCTGCATTTCAGGCAACTTTTCCAGATAGCCATTTCAGTATATGGTTGGAATGCAAGAAAGACATCACATGTTATTTTAAAGAATATTAATACTCTTGATATATTTTATTCCAGATTTCTTCCTTTTCATCTTTCTAATACATCTTGTTTGGCTTATTTTTGTTTTGGCTTATTATATTTTACATAAAAGATTTTTTTTTTTTTTTGCATTTATTGAGAAAATTAAGTGTTTTTTTATGCCATACTCCTTATACCTTTTTTTAAAAAAAAGAAACTAAACATCTTTGAAATTATAAAAAATAGTTTTTAAATTTTAGTATTTTTCATATTATGCAACCTGCAGTATAGAAATATATTATTTCTTCTGCAAATGTAAACAAATAAAAAAAATTGCAATTCTTTTTATTGCATTCAGTAAAATATTGCAAAGAATTTCCTTTTTTTAAGTCAAAAATTATAACAGTTTTTCAGAATAGGACTTTTCTTTGAATACCCTCAGATATTAAGAAAGGAAGACATATTAAAGCACAGATGACACTTTAAGGAGAATTTTAGGGAAATATAAATTTAGGGGGCATTTTGTTTAAAAATTTATGAGGATGGGATATATTCATATATTTTTAGTTTAAGGAGATGACACTTTAGCATGCCTAAAATTGAACATAAAATACTCCTTTGTAACATAAAAAAATGTTGTTTTATTTTTACCTTGACAAAAGAGTGTTAGATTCATCTTCAGGCATCAATGATTCTAACATTTCTGCTAAATGAGCTCGCAGATGTGGATTCTTCACTCTTTCTGGACTACCCATGAACATCAGAATCATTGTCATAAAATGATCCAAATTATCACCTACAAGCTTTTAGAGAAGAGGTAAAAAAATAATGTCAAAAAATACAGTTGACAGCACAATCTCATAATGAAATGTAGTGAATACATGTAGTTGATGCATCATACAAAATATGTAACAGAAATTGTAAAAAAATAACTCCCACATCTTATTCCAATAATTTAATAGTTTTTAGATTCATTCAATTCATTAATGTTTTTTTTAAATTACTGTATTTATGTATTATATGTCTGTATGTGCATGCTTTCCAAGAGGATGATGTATTTATTACCAGGAGCACTTAATATGCTGTTTTTTACAAGGTATTTAAAAAATACATCTTTTTTCTAAGCAGACAAAATTGCAGGAACCACAATATGAAATATTAATAAAAATAATTTTATAAAATCAATGTCTGCCAGATTAAAATGTGAAAAATTGCACAGACAAAAGCAGAGATTTCAGTAGTTTAGAATATTTTACACATCAGTAACATAACTTCTCTAAGTCTCTAGAAAAACAAGAGTCAAGGTAATATCACTATTAGAACTCAATAACAAATAATTCCTGGAGGAGGTTCTATAGTCTGTTGGAGAATCTAAATTTGAAAAGATAAAGAGAGCTAGTCTTTTGAATTCTTTCTTTAGAGTGTTGATCATAATTCCACTTATCTGATTGTTTATGCAGAGATATTTCTATTTAACTATTTGTTGTTTGCATGAATTTTGTTGATTTCTGCAAGTGCTAGTTTTGAGTATATTTCACTATCAATAATTATGTACAGAATAAAGTATCTTTATTCAGTATCAAATGTGTTGGACTTCTTATACAAACCATCAATCAGGAATTGAGACATAAAAATCCAAATGTATTCTCATTTCACAAATACTTCATTCAACAAGTAATTCGTAAAAAAATTTTCAATGAAATATTAGCCCAATCCAATTATTACATTTAATTCTTTTATTTGACTCATGAAATAATTGCATTTCTGTAATTCTGGCATAAAAAAAAATTCTGAACTCAGTATTCAGTTGATTTAGAAATGTTGTCAAGATTTGAACATCCAAGAAAATATGTATTTTTCTTGACTGGCCTCAAGATATGATGGACATAGATTATATAAAATAAATTTCTTACTGAATGACAGAAATGAAGTAATGGTTCTTATGGAACTAACAGTATTATAGGTAAGATAATGTTATTCTTTCAATGAGAGACTTTTTTTTATTGCATCAATCTGTTATTTACAAATAAAGACAACACTATTAGGATCCAAAACTAAGTTCACTAAATGGATTATACTTAATGAAAAGCTGCAACAGGGGTTTTTGTTTTTAATAACAGAAATTAATAGTTTCAGATTAAATTAATTATTATTCCTCTAATTATTTTAAGGATTCTAATGAAATCATCAATTAAATGAACTAGAATAGAAAGTATATTATTATTGCTAAGATATTAAAAATAACATTGATTTGTATTTAAAATACTAGTAAAGTTAATATTGTTACCAGAGAACTAAAAAGAAACTCACCAATTCCACCTTTTTTACATATTAATTACAAAAATGATTCAAAATTGCAACTCGGAAAAAATTGCTGAAAAAATTAATCTTAAGAAAGAATTAAAAAAGATGCATTCAAAAATTATATTTTTTAGAGCATTTTCCAAAACATATCCTGGTATAGAATGCATTAAATTACTATAATTTTTTTAAATCAAATTTAGGGATTTCAGCAATATA
>JAPMOQ010006322.1:422877-453257 GCA_026543055.1 Argiope trifasciata | reverse complement strand
CTTTATAGATAAATTGCATTTACTAATTAGGCCTAATTTATCTCAAAGACAAACAAAAGTATCCTATTTGAGATTGAATTGCATACAACTAATTTGTTATTAAAAGATATGCAACTAGACTATTTTAAAAATTAATATTTGTAATAAAAAAATGAAAAAAAAATGCATACTAAGAGTTTGGAATTTTTAAAACATATACATAGAATAAATGTTTTTCATACTGCTGCAATGTCTATTGGTTCACTCTAGAAACAGTAATTTTATAAATACAGTAACCGTGAATACGGAATGGTAATTTATATTGAATTATAGGGGATATGCCCCTAGATGACAAAATAATATATATATAAAATCATTTTAATTGAAGTTTTTGAACATTTTGATTAATTATCTTAAGGCTTAAGCAATGGTTTGAAGGATTTTGTAATTTTCTTTTGCTTGGCAGTTTTTAAAAGCTCCTTCAATCCAGACTGATACACAGCAGTAGCAGTAGCAATTTGCCTCTTAAAAATAAAACTTCGTTCCATAGACGGATCAATGTTCATAAAGAAATCGCAAAGCTCATTTGCCATTTTTAAACCTTCACTAAGATTTTTCAAATTAAATGTCACATTTCCAGTGCCAGTTGAAGCCTCGTCTTCAATAGGCTGTGAATTTAACGTTTCCTCCAAGTCGGTTTCTTCATCTTGCGATTCAAGCAATCCCTAAATGTCGATTTTATCTGTTCGAACCTTTCTCGTCCTATTCCATTCGCGATTTCGGCTATGTTTACAGTCAAAGTTTGAACTTGCACAGATTCTTCATCGTTTTCCACAGTTAGAGCAGGTCACTGTTTTTTCTAGCATGACTTCAATGTGTGTGGCTTCATTTCTTACAATGATTCCTTTATGTTTACGACACATTTTGCTATGTCAAATTTCTTCCAGCATTCCATAACATTCATATCAGAATTACATTCCACATTATCCAATATGATTTTGAAGGTTCATCTAATGTAATAGAACTTAAATGCCTGGATTATCCCTTGGTCCATAGGCTGAAGTAAAGCCGTCGTGTTGGGAGGTAAAAATGTCACTTTTATAATTGGATGCATAGTTTCAAGTTCACAAGGATGACCTGATGCATTGTCCAAAACTAGAAAGGCTGTGAAGTCTAAATTCTGTTGTTTACATTCTCAGAAACACAGATCGAGGCGAAAGTGGCTTATGTGAATGTCCTCGGCGATGTCATTTAACAACATACTTTAGGCAAAGTTGTAATAAGATCTATTTTACTTTTTTTATTAGTCCATTTGGCGGCATTTACAAAGGATATTGGGTTGGATACCCATTATTATTATGTATGTACTTATTTGATCCGCGAATAGAGACATTTTTAGGTGCGAATACAGGAATTGGGTTGCATTTTTTAAATCCGCGAATAGAGAAAATGCTAATGAAGGAAGCGTGAATAAGGAGGTTTTACTGTATATATATATTTATATACAAAGTACATATAATAAATAATTCAAAAATAGAATAAAGGAATAAATTCAGAATGATACAAAAAATACAAAATTGCTGAAAAAATTAAAAATAATATTTACCATTGATAATCGTTCTTCGGTAATTGCATGTTCTTGATTTGAATACCTAGCTGGTTCTTGGAAAAATTCATATCTATCAAACTCTGATTTTGGCAAGCAGGACACTGCCAGAGGAAGTCCTAATAAGCTATTCTGATAGGACTTTCCATTTTTTATTTCATTTGGTGTACTATATTTCAATAATGCCTGAACAAAAAAGAAATTACACATTGTTAGGTAAAATAGAGATGAAAAAAAAAAAATGGAATCAAATAATACAAATTAAAATTTTTAAAAATATATACATGATATCCATAAATTATAAACACAATTTTTAAAAAATTTCTAAAAATATAATTTTACATAGTGCTTGAATACTATTTATACTGATTGTTATTTTTGCTCAAAGTTATATTATTAAATATATGGTAACAGATGATATATTTTATAAATTCATTTGAAAGTAAATTAAAAAGCTTACATTAAAAATCATATTGAAATAGAACATAGAGATTTAAAAAAAATGAATTATATTGGCCATTTATAAATACATTTTGGACATTCACAGAGATTCATGAACACCATAAATTTAATCACTGATGAAGGAACTGCAAGAATTTAGCTTTATTTGGCAATTTAAAGCTTTTTGCAGATGAAATGATTTAGAAAGCAGGCATTAGTTTTTTGAACAATTAATGCTATAGTTTTTTCATTAAGAAAGAAAAATTCTATTGCATCTACAAAATGAAGAATTTTCATTCTCAAATCAATTAATATAGCTGCCATTTATTTTTAATAACGCTATTCACTTTTGGTGACTTGTTGGTTCATTAAGAATATAAACTGGAAAAAATTTCAATTAAATATTTTGTATGACTTTATTAATGGCATTTTCAGCAAAATACTTTTAAGCAAGTTTTGTGATAGATAATTTAAGAAGCATTATATATATATTTCATAGTGCTATGCATTTTCAAAATTTCCCATTATAACAATCCCCGTCCCCATTAGTGATAAAATATTTCCACCATCTGTGTTTACTAGACACTTTGGGATAACCAGATGTTTCAGATGGTCTCCTTTCGGGACCTGAGGCCTCTATAGCTGAAAGAACACATGTGGAAATTCCTCGTCCAGAAGGCAGTGATAGTGCTTTCAGAGACGATGGAACATCCAAACGTCTGGATGCCAAATTTCCCTATTGTAAACTGGCCCCATGTTCCAGAATTTTCGTCGCGCCTTAGTTACCTGCCGACGACAGACTGGCGTCACTGAGAGGGCCCTATTTCTGGATATGACTGGCCGGAAGAGAGGACCAGTAGCCACTGAGGAAGAGGAGGCGGAGACTGTCGCTGAGATAAAATACACAGTGTTTTGGAAAGAAAAGAAGAGTTTCTGAGAGACTGCTGGAGTACGCCTACAAGTCCGGGAGATTTGGAGGCGCCGCCTGAAATGATCGCTGACTGACCAACCCGTGAATTCCCGGTGTGGTTTTTACGATTTGATGGCGAACTGATCTTCAAGTAAAAACCTTCGACTGTTGTGGAAAGACGATTTTTTAGTTCATGGTGTAAATAACAACTATTTAATCAAGATAAGAACAAGTCGTTCTTTGTATATATATATATGGCTGTAAAATAAAGAAGTGTCTAAAAAATATGTGTATTCTTTGATCTATCGAGATCAAGACATTACAGCCTTTTATAATTTAGAGTGGCAGCGTGTCGGATGTACTTTGCGCCCACAATTAAGAAAAAAGGGACGTAATGAGTTCGTAAATTATTTAGGGATGACTAAAGATGCGGAAGTCTTATTTGCTCCTTATATGAGTAAGGCTCTTGTAAATAATGTAGAAATGTCTATTCTGAGAGATTTGGGAGCGACAATTGCTTTATTGGGTAATAATTATTGTCCGCGCCAAGGATTATACAAGAGAAACCGTCTGGGTAAAACAACCATTAGACAAATTTTACTTGCCTTCCGCTTGCAAAAGTAAAACTTCAAAGCCCTGATTTTGAACGCATTATAACAGAGGCAGCTATCATAGGCTCCAGTCTAGATAAGGAAGTTTATCTGTTACGAAACGGAACCGCAAATCTGATATCGGAACAAAAGCAAACCCCAAATTTGATTCAAATTCCGGATCGAATGCGAGTTTAATACGATGGTCTTAAGAATTAAAAAATTTCAAATGAAAGGTGCGGCATAAGGCAGGAAAACAATATTTAAATGCTGACGCTTTTAGCCGCAGTGACATTCCAACTAAAATTGCACATTAATTAGAATTTTTGGAATGTTTTTTTTTTTTTTGAATTTTGTAAAAAAGATCTAAAAGAAATAATAGTTTGTTTAGCGTAAGGCAAGGAGCTGCCATACTATAAGAAGCTTATAATTATGTTATTATTATTATCTTAGTTCATGTAATGTATTCAAAGAAGATTAAATTTTAAGTGTTGTAAATAGGCCTCTGTCTGTAGTATGAACAAGTTTATCGGATATAATCAGAATTTTTTCTCGTTAAAGCAGAGAAAAAAACCTTTCTGCAAGGGTGGAGGAGTTGTAACATTCCCTGTCCCCATTAGTGATAAAATATTTCCACCTTCTGTGTTGCCTTTGTGTTTACTAGACACCTTGAGATAACCAAATGTTGTAAATGGTCTCCTTATGGGACCTAAGGCCTCTATAGCTGAAAGAACACACGTGGAAATTCCTCGTCCAGAAGGCAGTGATAGTGCTTTCAGAGACAAGGAAACATCCAAACATCTGGATGCCAAATTTCCCTATTGTAAGCGGACCCCATGTTCCAGATTTTTCAGTGTGCCTTAATTACCTTCCGACGACAGACTGGCGCCACTGAGAGGGCCCTTTTCCTGGATATACTGGCGAAAAGAGAGGACCAGTAGCCACTGAGGAAGAGGAGGCGGAGACTGTCGCTGAGATAAAATACACAGTGTTTTGGAAAGAAAAGAAGAGTTTCTGAGAGACTGCTGGAGTACACCCACGAGTCCGGGAGATTTGGAGCGCCGCCTGAAATGATCACTGACTGACCAACCCGTGAATTCCCGGTGTGGTTTTTACGATTTGATGGAGAACTGAACTTCAAGTAAAAACCTTCAACTTCGACTGTTGTGGAAAGACGATTTTTTAGTTCATGGTGTAAATAACAACTATTTAATCAAGATAAGAACGAGTCGTTCTTTGTATATATATATGGCTGTAAAATAAAGAAATGTCTAAAAAATCTGAGTATTCTTTGATCTATCAAGATCAAAACATTACACCATCAACATCTTTATGCACTCAGTTATGGTAAGGAAAGAAGAGCAATGTTTAAAAATGAACGTCTTTTTAAATTTCATTTCTTGATTCCTACTGAACTGATACCCTAAAATCTGAGCCTTCGTAACTTGATCATCAATAATCGGAAAATAATATCAGTAAGAAAATTTTGAATTTTTAGATGAAGCAAAAATTATTTTTATGCTGCAATATTTTTACTAGTATTTCCACACTTTGTTTAGTTTTTTATTAATTACAATTTTAAAATAGTGGTGTTGAGGAGTGCATTCCTACAATCTAAAGTGTATATGAGCTAATTTTGATGACTAGGTCAAATAATATGGCTTGTAGAGCACCAATATACATTCATATTAGTAAAAGCTATATTTTAAAAAATTCTTTAATTCATTAAATGCTGCATAAGACAGCTTATGATATCAATTTATTTCTTTAGAAAAAATCCAGTTATATAAAATGAAATTGATTAATAAACACAATATAGTTAAATAAGAATTCCAATATATTTTAATTTTCATTTTTCTGAATAACCTTGACATTATATATATATATATATATATATATATATTCAGAAATTTCATTAAATATCTAAATAATAAAATGAAAAATATTTGTCCCTTTTTAAGACTATACTGCAAATCTCTACAATTAATAAGCAAATGTCTGTGCTTTGATATTTTACAAAGCAGATCTTTTAACACCAAAGCTCCCAAGTTTGATATATATGCATTTCAGATGATGGAAATACTTGTCTTAATGCATTTTTTTTTCTAAACATTTTGAAAATTATTTTTACTCTGGTTTAATATGGAAAAAGCTTCTATATAGTTGTCATAATTTTTTTTTCTAATTAAAAAAAAAAAAACTTAAAAGTACACTTTCATAAGTATATTTTTTATCATTTGTTTTCACTGTTGTTAAAAATTTCTTTATGGAAGTGTAAAGATTCTCTGTTTTATATTTTTAATACAAGTTAGATTCTGTTATTGTATTTTTGATATTGAGCATTAATATTGTTCCAACACTTTTAATATGCTTCTTTTTACAGTATTTTTTTACTAAATACTTTTATTAAAATTTGGAATCTCATTTAAATTTTTAATAATTATAATTCAGAAATAAGTAATAATGAAAAACTTTTTACTGTTCATTGCTTATTTCTAAAGATTGCTGCTCTTTGTATCTTTCACCTATATCATTGTACAAATTATAGTTTTTCTTGCTTTCTTATTGTATCATAGGGCATTTTAAAAAAATAACTGAATCAGTTAACATAAAACATGCTGCATACATACATAGATGTAGAGATATATTGCAAAGATATTATATAAGAGTAGTACATACATGAAGCAGGGTAAATGCAAAAAGTTCAAGTACTATTCAAATGACAGTAAATTAGGGAAGGTGCAATGAAAAATGAACCGAAAAAGTATTAGACAATTAAAATAGCATGAAATTAAAAGTTGGTCAAAATTTATTAAAATATAATCTGGCAGGATAACCTCTAACATAAATCAATAATTTGAATAAAAAATTTTGCAACCAATAATCCTGGCAAAGCAGCTGGTAATAAAAAATAAATAATTATACGAGTTATTTTTTAGGAGTAAGTAATAAATTCCCAAAAAAGAAAAAAGAAAAGTAATTGGATATGAAAATAATTGATAACTTAAATATTCAGTCTGAAAAAAATTGGCAAATGCAGTATCTATAAATTTTAAGACATAAAAGAGGGAAAACAGAAAAACTAATTATTTACATAGCCATTAAAACTGCATACCCATTCAATTTCTGTTAATTCATATAAACAATTTTTTTAAGCACCATGAAAACTTACTTTGATTAAATGGTCCGATTCAGTAAAATAGGTCAAAACATCTATATACATAAACAAATTTCTATCGGATAAAGTTGTTACTGCTAACTTTTCTTGTAAATGACTAAAACATGGCTTAAGAATTTCAGCCAGATTTCCACTATCAAGATCCATGATTGAAGAAGTAACATCAACCAGAAACTGAGACAATACTTCACAGTGGCCTAAATTAATAAAAGATGTTGGAATTAAGATTGGAATTAGTTATAATAAAAAGTTTAAGAATGTTTTTCAAAATCAGTATGCTTCATATGCAACAGTTATAGATTTACCTCTTACTTTTTACTTTTTTTCACTCCCTTAAAAATCAAGTACTTATTTCACTACTTAATTTTACTGCATTGTTTCTGAAGTGAATAATAAATAGTAAAAAACAATAATATACAGATAACCTATTCATAAAAAATATTCTTTTTTAAAGAATATTTATAATGATTCTGCCATTTAAATACTTGTTAAATCGAAATTTGCCATTAAAATTACTATAAGAATAGGAATAAGAACTTTAAATTACTTGATGAATGGAAACAAGATAAAATTGTATAGCTTTAACTTTTTTTATAATATAAAATCTTAATTTTTAAATAATTTTAAAAAGCAAAGAAGTCAGAGAAAACAAATAAAAATTACAATTTGCCTTTCATAATTTTTTGTAGTTTTCAAAACATTAATAAAAATTTAATCTTCCAATACAAAGTATATGTTATCTACATTATGCATAATTAGGAACATTAAAATAAAATATAAGAAAATGAGTAAGTTATATTAGTTAATACTTCATTTCCTGTTATATAATAGCTTATATGGTTTAATTAAATACAGTTCTTTCATATTTAATGTTGTTGGTGCATTATTATTTTAAAAAACGGTCAAATTTATTTATTATAAGTCAGATACAATATAAATACAAAATATTTCAGAAGAGAAAGAGAGATTTCTAATTACCTGATTCCTGGTGATAATGTAATAGTAATTTCATTAAGTCTTCTGCTAATTTTGCATCAGGGAACATTTCTGGGTTACATAAAGCAGATGCTGTTTGAGTTACAATTACATGGTGTGCAGTTTCATATGGTCCAATCTGAAAGAACGATACAAAGAGCTCCAGCTTAATTTTATAACATCTTTAATTTTTATTATTTCTATTATGATTAATACAATGAATTATATTATTGATAGATATGAAATATCCCCATTCCCTAGATAAAATAAATTCAAAAATGCATTTAGTGAATTTTACATTAATTTTTGGAATTTATAATTTTCCAAAAATCAGAAAATTCTTAGGACCCAAAACATTAAAATTGAAATCACTTCAATGAATTTCTTTGTTGAATGAATCCTGAAACATTACATTCATTTTGTAATGTTTCAGGAAAATTTCAAACGAGTTTTATACATTCTGAACTTGCAGTGGAAATTTATGCTCTATGTTAAAAATGTTGAAGCAAATCAACCATTTCTATTTTCCATATTACCGCATTGTTTTTCAATTGTTATGGTTTCAATACGCAGTTTTTAATATGAAATTGTTGGACACACGTTTAAATAATTTGTATTTTTCAATATCATCAAAAATATAAAACATGATGCTAAAAATGCCTCTTCAGTTTCAGTAGCATATATTTATAACAAATATTCCAACTGGTTTCTCCCCCCCTCCTTCCTCAATCTAGGATTTTCATCTAACTTTTGCAGAAGAAAAGCAGACTAAAGAGGTGAGCTTCTAAGATTTTACAGTCAAGCATGATGTTTAATTTTTAGAGTTATGATGATGATCTTTTATTCTTGCAATGTTTAGAAAATAGCAATTTTGAAATGGGGGAAAAATCATAAGAAATTTAAAATTTTCTATCATTCCACAATTTAAAATTCCATGCATTATCCCTGTTTTAAAGGTAATTTTTAAATTCTCTTTGTTTTTCTGATTTTTTCAGAATGCATGGCAATTCTGAATATTTATCCAGCTTACTAAAATTTTGTATCCAGCTAAGTAATGTGTATTTTTAATAAAATAACTATACAGATAAAAATCCTGCCTAAAATTAAATATGGATAGGAAACACATAAATAAAAAATCTTTAAAATCAAAGATATCAGCTTGAAACAAAATTGCAAACTGTAAGTAAAGAATAAAAAAACAATTCATTTTTAATTCATAAAAAAAAAAATCTCCTCAAAATCTAATATTTTAAGAATGGGGGAAAGGGGGTGCTGGGTTTTAATAAATGTAAAATATAAAAATTAATAAATAACTTTTATGAGCATTTTCAAACCTTAAATTCCTCCATAAAAGAAAAAAAAATATTTGAAAATCTAAACAAATTTGTGCATTCAGAAAACATTCACATTTTTATTTGATGAACTTATTAAAACAATTGCAAATAATTTTAAAACTGTTGAAACTTGATAATGATGATGCACTAATACATTTAAACTATCAAGTTAATAATTTGTTTAAATTATCATATTAGTATCTCAACTAAATAAAACATACATACAAAAGAAGCAACCTTCAAGAAATTAGAAAAAAGATTTTATACTAACCTTAAAATCCCTAGAAGTTTTTAAACGATAATAGGACTGATATAGGTAGAAAATTATTCTCTTCTCACTTGTAATAACATCTTCATCATCAAATTTTTTCCTGCGAATTATATGTTGGGAAGGTTCTTCAAGTAACAGACGTTCAAACACTGCCTGTAAAAACAATATATCTTCATAATCATATGAAATTTATGGTTTTTATATTAAATATCAACATAATATAAAATTTTTAATAATGCTAAAGTATATGAAATAGTAAATTTTTCTAGCAAATGTATTTAAAATACCTATTACTAGATAACTTTCAATAGAATCTCAGTCATGCATAAAACAATTTGATAAAACATCTTTAAATAAAAAAAAAATTATATTTACAAAATAATCATAAGTTATCAAATTACAAAAGAAATAAAATTTCCAAGAAAGATTTGAATATAAATTTCTAAATAAAAATGGCATTTTTATTACCGATGTTACATACCCAAAGAGTAATAAAACCACTAAATTTTTTTATTACATTTCAATGAAATATTTAGATAGAAAACACGATCAATAAGAGGCTTCAAAATTTATCACCTAAAAAGAGAATGGTAGAACGAACAAAATATTCATAGACAAAAATAACAACAAAAAATCAGATATGTAAATGTTAAAACTTGTTTTAAGCCCTTTTGCCTTAAGTAATAAACAATTTTTTATAACAATAATATTACAATTTTTAAAACTTTTTTTTCTGAGAAGACTTTTGTTTCTTAAAAAAAATTAACTTTTATCACTTAAAAATTTAATCTTTAAATAGTAAAATAATTATTCTTATTGATTATTCCATTGTGATTAAAATTAAACAATATTTTTAAGTTCTATTAACTTGCCTTCAATACAATGCATATTAAAATTATAACAAGTAATGTTCTAAATACATAACTGTGGATTTAAAATATTATGAAATGAATATCAAAATTAAGTTATATCTATATTACTTGCATCTAAGAAAAATGTAAATTAGCTTCCTTAAATAACAGTATTTTTTCAATATATGAATATTCTTGCAAATAATGAAACATTCATTCTGGAAGATTAATAACCCCTTTCAACCATTGTTTAAGATAACAAAAAAAGTCATCTTAAAAATGTAACACAAAAAATCGGTTTCAACAACCAAACTCATGGGGCCGAAACTGAATATAATATTTATATCCTTTTTATATTTGATGCCTGAGCTTTATCAAATATGTGCTTTGCTTCAGTGCCAGATGACGAGTCCAAAAAGTTTATTCTTGTTGAGACAATTATTTAACTAGAGCACTAACGGCACTATTGAATTGTTGAATCAAAAGTAACAATTTGCTAAATTGGTTTCCGATACATTGCTTCAAATATCAAAAGAATATAATTATGAAAGTGACAAGTTATTTAATGATTTTTTTTTTCAAGAATCCAGCAGCTAACATTTACAGAGAAAATGAAGGCATTAAGGAAACTAGAAAAAGATGGTAATGAAATAATACCAATATTTTAAAAATTAGTTACAATTTTTTTTTAAAAAAAAGAAAACCTGATTATTTAAAAAAAGAGAGGAAGTAATCATATGAAATTCTCTATAAGTTCTGATAAAATAAATGACATGCATTGCTCTACATATCCTGATGTAGAGCAATGCATGTGTGAGCAACACAGTTACACATATTTGGTTTGGTTTTACAATGTAATGCATTTTAATTTTTGATTATTTCCAGTTTTATCTAATTTAAAGTTTAAGATAAGAAACAAAGAAAAAATAAAACCACAATGATTAGAACTATTGTGAATTATCTAAATGAAAATGCCACAATATTTTACCATTTTAGAGAGTGAAATATCTCTTGATAAATCTTTATGAAATATAATAGATGAAATTCATTATGACATTTTTTATGAATTTTATTTTCATGAATTCTTACCAGAATATTATATTCCTCTTAAAATTTATATTGAAATAAATTGAGATAAATGCATTATTAAATTTAAAAAATTGTGTTCACTGTTGAATTGCTTGAATTTACTATTCCATTAGTCAGTAAACTAAATCGATGACATCTGCTAAATAATTTTTTCAAAAATTCACAAATATAAGCCACCAAAATAAGCCCACATTATTTTCCAAATGAAGCAATTTTATCAGATAATGAACAAACTTAGTTTTTCCTTAACTTACAGAAAAATTATTTTAAAAATTACTTTCCAATATAATAAATACTGCAAAAACAAAGCAAGCAACACAACCAAGCATTTTAAATATGCCTATAGTAAGACCGACAAGACTTGCTACAATGCAAAACTGCATTAAAAATATTGCATCTGTTTCACAGAATACCAGAGCTTTTCAGTAAGAAGTGATGCAGCATGTACATTATATAAAGACTGTGTATTCCTGTTGTACTAATGCAAGTAAAAGCATGCAATGATGAATAAATAATGAATATTATGTGCCACCACCTTTCAAGCAAAGAACTTACCTTCATATATTAATTTTTTTTCAAATTATCTCTACAGTTTTTACACACTGAAATCTAGTATCAAGTTTATTAAACTATAATGCCACTGACATTTTAAGGTAGGAGATTCATCAATATCATCAACTTTGAAGCTAAAGTATTTGAATAGTTTTGCCTATAATTAGAGATACTAGCAAGATATTAACATTACTGTTTATAAAAAGCTGAAATCATCTGCTGAAGGTTCATCAATTGGTTACGTTGGCCTCATCTTTAATTATCTCATCTGTTCATAGGTACTTCCCAATGCAATTTAACTAAAACTAAAAAAAATTCCATTTTCACCTTTGAAAAAATCCTGCTGTTTAATGCTAGTATGTGTGCATTTATTTTCTGAATCAAAATGAGGTCCAGCCCAGGATGGCCAGCTAGATGGTTACTCACTAAGGGTCTCCAAGAAAGTGGCTGTTAGAGGATGTCACACTTAGATTTATATCACAATGCAAGACGTTTCTTTTATAAGTGTACATTTACAGGGCAATCCAAAATAATGTTGATAAAATGAAAGGACACATCAGACACACAGAAATGGGAAAAAACCACACTGCATCTTAGGAGCACAAATGATTCCTAAAGGAATTAGTGGATATCACTACGAGAACTAAGCAAATCTGGATCATTCCAGCTAATGGCTCCAATTAAATAATACACCACGTCTCGTTATCTGATATGTATATAGTCGTATATAATGGTTTAATAGAAAATATAACAACAAAAGACATATCCATGATTAACTAAAAATCCTGGGAAGATGATGCATTACTGCAAATTGTTTGTTTAAATCTATCAGCCTTCAGATCAAAATACTTCACCTTTAAAAAACATTATTTTATTACTGCATATTTAAATTTTCTTTATATTGTTTTAAAAATTATAAATTAATCTGCTCAGACATCTTTGAATTACATTTTGCTGCAAGACTTCCATTCCCAATAGAATTTTTGACTTTATATTTTATGCCGCTTTCAATTTATTTCTGTATGCCTTCATTCAGCCAATGCTATTTAAAATTATCCAGTATATATTTAACCTCAACCATTAATACTGGAATCGCAAATGTAACAAAGATTTTTTACAATCAAGTATAATTTTCTAATATATTAAATTGCCAATGTATTGTATAATGTGGTTTTGAATCGTAGAATACTATTTCCTATAGAAATTCGAAAATCAATAAATATTCATTTTCTTTGCATTTTTTTTTTGCAATGATTATTTTTGTAACCTTAAATGACATCACAATTAATAGAAATTTATTATTACTAAATTTTTTTATTTCTATTTAATTAATAAAATAAAATACTTTTCAACTAATCATTAAATGTTAGACTTAAAATTCATCAGTTTAGAATTTCATATATTTTCAATAAAATTTTCTAATACAAAAATTAATTTACTAATATTTTAAACTCTGATATAAACACAATATATCAATATGAAACTTAAAGTCCCTTTAATTGAGTTTTATTTTGATTATTGTCTAAGAGCTGGTAATTATTATTCTAAAATATAATTACTATAATCATACATATGATTTTAATTCAGCATTTCCTCCCCTTTATTATTTAAGCACAGCCTTGGTACTTACAATAAAAACTATATCTACAGAAGATTCAAATATGGGCTTTAAACTAAAAGAGGCACAAAATAATACCAACACATGAGATAAAAACATATATACCGCATTTCACATTCACAAAGCACATTACTATCTGGAAAATAAATCAGTTTCCAGTAAAGATATTAAAAAAAAGAAAAAAAAAATCAGATTCTTCGTATCCATAATTGCTGCATGTCATCATTGTGTGTCTGTCAAATTGACAAACCAAAAGTATGTTTACAAAGTACATTCATCAGCTTCCTTTGCAATATTTTTTTTTTTTTTTGGCATGACAAAAGTAGTGTCATTTAGTTTGAATATTTTTACAAAGTATGGCAAGGTGTCTGCAAAGTAAACAAAAGAGAAGTGATAACAAGTAACAATTGTTAAAATGCCCATTGACTTTTTTTGTTATAACAAAGTACAAGCATTTGTTATCATCCATAATTCGGAATCACCAGTCATCTTCAAAATGCATCTTAATTAAATATATCAAATGGAAATAATACATAGTAAATATTTAAGACAGAACAATAATCTGTAAACTAGATTTCATACTATGCTGTCAAAAATTGCAACTGATTTTGACAAGAACTTATCAAAAATCAATACTTCAAAGTAATAATATAAAATGTAAGTTAGCTCACTTTCTATAAACACATTTTTTATTTATTTATTTATTTTTCAAATTATAAATGAAGTTGAAATAAAAGTTTCACTATATCCATAATTCACAAACTAATATTAAAGTAAAATTATGATTTGTAAAACAGAAGTCACTATACAATAATAATGCTCTGACAGTTCATAAGCACACACACACACACACAAAAAAAAAAAAAAAAACACCCTTACCCTATCAATAGAGTTTTCATCTATTTCAGTTTGATAGCATAAAGCAACATGTACTTCATTTAAGAATATTAGGGAAGATGGCCCATTCTTGTTACAGCATGGATCTAAAAAAAGATAACGCATTATTTAAAATGGTATTAAATAATTAAGAAATAAAATTTCAAATTAATGTTTTAAAACAAAAATTTGATTCACAAAATTATTTAAAATGTCTAACTTATAGAACCAAGTGTTTTTATTATTTCTGATTACAAATTATTAAATCAAAGCAGCTTTTTAAACAGAAACTAATTCACTGGCAGCATTAAAACATATTAAATAAAAACCAAATACATTCAACTTATTTTTACATCTGAAATATATTTAAAAGCATTTTAATTATTGATATAAAGAAGTTTATCTAAATAAAAAGAAAATCTCACTCTAATGATATATCGATATTATTAAAAATACATATAACAATAGTAGAACAAGTTAATTTAATAACAAAATACTGACATATCTAAAATTAAATTATATGCTCGGAATTTAAATCTTTTGCATGTCAAATACTTATATATAAAGGTTTTTTTTTTTTTTTTTTTTTGACTAAATCAGAAGATTGATGACTCTGATAAATAAAGCAGATCTAAAATTTGTTTTAACAAAAAAGGAATGATATAATAGCATATGACTGCTGAAAATCGTTCTCAATGCCTTCAAAATAAAACTTATGATTTCAATAGTCATTTTAGATTCTTAAAGGCAATAGATTTCAAACTTTTCAAAAAATCTAAATTAAATCACACAAGAATTATATACACTAAATGCAAAATTGATTGTCATTAAATAATTACATCTTTAACATGTTAGATGAACCTATGAATTTTTTTAAAATCTGAATTGATCATGAACTTAAAATTACTTCAAAAATTCACCCAATATATAAAAAATAGAAATCGATAATTAAATCTGTTTGATTAAATTTAAAAAACATGTTCAGTAACATAATATACATCTCACAATTATTTCACATTACCAAAAATTTCAGCTAATAATGGAAAATTATGCTATTCATGTATTTTTCATAAATAAATTCCATTCCAAAATATTAACTGCAACATCATTTAATACCTTTGGATAATGTTATACGAAATACATGTTCATAAAAATGACTGGAAATATGCTTTTCTCTTTCATCCAATTTGGGAACTGTCACCTCCGAAGACTGCATTTCAGCACCAGATGATTCTTGAGAACCACATTCACCACTCTTACTAGGTCTGTCGATTATTTCAGATGGAATCACACCAGCTTTAAATGCATCGTTTTCCTCAGGACACGGAAACAGAGCAGCAAATGGATTTTTGAACTCTGGATCTGACATGCTACCTTCAAATAATAAAAAAAACACATAAATAGTAGATAAATTTTAATGTATAAGAAATATCAAAAAATAACTTATATAACGATACAGAATTAACATTATTTAATATTTTAAAACTGAATTTATATTATTCTGAAGCTATTTTTATGTTGACTGATTATATAAATTTCATATCATGATTTCCTTCTTAAAACATACATACCTATAAGAACATGTTTATATATTTTGTTATTTCAAAAAACAACTTTTTAAGCAAAATTTGTTTATAATTGGTCATATTACATTTGGATATAAAATGTAGCTAAATATGTGCATATATAAATGTAAAATATGTGCCTGTGAGAAGCATATGGATTATTCTTTATTTAGAGATAGATCTTCAAAACTACAAATTCTAAAAACTACCTTCCCTTCTCTTTACATGAAAATCTCAACACTAATCACGATATTATTGGTTTATGCAAACAAATAGCAATATATATACAAATCCACCTTCTGGGATTTTTCAAATTTAGAAATTCCAAATAAACTAAAAATTAATAGCTCATACATAAATACAGAATTTATTAAAGGAAGGCTATCTATTATTTCCAGCTTTCCGTCCATTACAGATTAATATAAAATATCAATATAATTAAACAAATTAGGAAAAATTGTAATTAGCTCACAACTATGCATAAATGCAAAAGCTAAAGTTAAACTTATTTTCATGCAACACATTATACTAGATAGCTTATATGTGTTTATTTAATCTCAGCTTTTAATGCTGTCATTATATTTTTCAGTACTTATCCAACTTACAGTTAAAAAGTTTTTACATTTTAATACAGTAAAAACCGATATTAACAAGAAATTATAAGCTATAAACTTAATTTATTTCCTTTTATTATACAGTAAATTTGCAACTTCCAATTAAATAGTCATTCTTACAGATTCAGTATCAAACCTTTATTTCAAGATTTTTAAAACATTCACTGATTTATTTCAGGAAAGTTAATCAAACTCTTTCACAAAATTGCAATTGACAATCAGCATTATTAATTCTCTGGATGGAAAAAGAATACAGTAGACGGAGATTATTAATTAAGTGATAGTAATTATTTAAAGAAAGCTTTTTATTTCATTTTTCATCTTCAACCATATCATTGGTTTTGGACTGTTTTTCCGACTATTGAAATAGATCACTAATAGCAAACTGTTAATAATTAGAGCCAGTGAACTGTCTATACATTTAAATACAGGGCAGAAATTTCATGTTATTTTGATAAATGCAACTAATTAATTACCATGTCCATAATCATCACAAGAGGCTACAACCATACTTCATAAATGAAAAAAAAAAAACTTATTTATTTAAAATTACTTAATTCAAGCTATCTGTAAACTGCTTGCTTCGAAATAAAATATTCAGTTTATATTAGAACAATTTGGATTCTGCCACAATTGGTACAAAATAATAGCAATAACTTTCATAAGACGCACAAACTGATACATTTAATTTCTCAAAAATAATAGAATACCAATTACAAAAATTTAACATTTGAAAGATTCAATCCAGAACTTTAGCTAATATCTAATGAATACCATATGCTACACAAATTTATCATAATAATTATAAAAATTCCTTTAAAATATATTGGTTCTGAAATTTTAAGTTTAAAAATATTAATACACTTTTTATAAACAGCATATGTTTTTTATTGAATGAGGCCAACTTCATTGAATTAATCAAAACCTCATAACATTAAATAACCTGACTTAATAAAAAGTTTATATAGTTTTAGAAGAATCAAATGTAAAAACTTAATTCACTGGTAAATCAAAATTATAGCACTTTTGTAATCACACAATCATATTGCTTTAAGAATTAAAAATTTGATTCAAAGTACAAAATTGAATAAGGTAGAGAACTCAGTTGAATTGGAAACTATAAACTTTATTTTAAAATAATAATTTAAAATTAATAAATTAATTTTATAATACTAATGTTTAAACATTTTTTTTTTTTTTTTTTTTTTACATATTTGGGTATTTATGCCCACACAATATTTCTATTAGTCTTACTGAATCAGAAGATCAATTAAATTCAATTATTTCGACTTTTTAATACAATTATTTTGATCACAATATACCCACAAACAAATATTAGTTTTGTTTATACCAGATTGTGTTTATACCAACTTCCCTTTGTCCTTGAAAAATAGTGATTTCATAATTCATTCAACTTGAATTAATTTATTTAGAAGTGTTAATTACTTTTTATTATTAAATATGTTATTATTTCTAAAATTAATTTCTTCCCAATTATTCCTCTTTCTAATAAATGACATAGTAAGAACCTGCAACTGTACAAAAATGCAGAAAAACAACTGTTCTTACTATTATGTTCAACTGTTCCATGATACTATTATAAAGTATAAAAAGTACTTCTGTTTTCGAAAGAGTTTGAGTTTGAAATATTAAAAAGCCGCAGAATTACGAAGAAGAAAAAAATGGCGATCAAATTTTAAATTATTTATTTTTCATTTATGCAGAATGCAATCTAAGTACAGGTAGAGACTTATGTTGCACGAACTGACAGATAGGTATTATGAAGATATTTGTAATCTACATGAATAAAAAAATATCTAAAGCAAGAATTTTTAAAAATGAAATAAACAACTTAATGCATATCAATAATAGAATCCTTGTGGCATATAACATTCACGGAGTAGAAAAAATGTTCGATAAAATTCCTTTCTCGAATTCATACAAAGGATTTCAAAGAAAATTGCCATTCAGAGAGAAAAAAAAAGTTCTTTTTTTTTTAAATGCACTCTTTAGAAATGTATTTCTCACAATTTTCATTCTTTTATAAAAACAACTGACCAAATATTAGTATTTAATAAAAGAAGCAAATATTATTCTAATAACCACTATTCTTCATATACATGACAAGGAAAAATAAAAGTTTCAACGTACCAATTTGTATATTTCAATCTTTTTAAAAATCTATATGATCTGACTTAATTGCATGCTTGATTAGAGCTATTGCACGTACTTTAATAATGTAGCAGCTACACTATATTTCCAGAAAGAACAAATACACAAAATCACGTAAACAAAAATTTTACTTAATATTTTTGGCACTAAGTTGAGATGTATATTGGCTGAAAATAAAAAAAGCGAGTCATCACATATTACAGTTGTAGTAAATAATGAACTGCTAACACAAAGATGGAGCTTTGGTAACATATTAAGGTGGTGGGAAAATATGGATAAAAATCAAAGCGATATCGTTACATTTTGTTTATTTTGATTTAAAAAAATTACAATACTTCTATTCATTTAGATGTTTGAAGCAAATAAAGTTCCACATAAGGAAATCATGTCGATTCTTATTGAAGGAATGTTACTGAGATAAAATTCAAATAAAATAATGAAGCATTAAGTAAAGTTTTATAGATACTAATGTATGAATGAACATAGTAAATCAATATTAATAAAGAGAAAAAGTGGATAAAATTTTCGAAAAATGAAGATTTCGACAAAAAAAATTTTTAAGTATTTGAAAAAATTATTTATTTTAGTGATTATGATGCAGCATAAGTCAAAGCTACCGATATCCAAGCATCTAATGGGCAAACAAAAGAGAGGAAGGAGGGAGGAAATTAAGACTTTAAAAAATGCTCAAATTATGGTAGCAGTCAAGCAGTAAACGACGCAGATTAGCCATCAAGCCTGATTGGTAGCCCCGCCTATTTGCTACTCCTAATTAAGCTGTTCTCTGCCCAATTTCTCAGCTTTATACTTTGTTGAATGAGTAAATGGATAATACAATTTATTGTGATGTGAAAGAAAACTAGAAATTATGCTCTTTTAGCATAAAATGCTATAAATTGTCTTGTATTCAGAATATCTAATAACATTATAGAAATTCTGTCGATATCTTCAGAATCCGGTAATTAAAATATGCAATTGTGTTGGGGCCCCGTAAATTTAGAGGACCTGAGCTTATGAATTATATTTTATGTTATTTTTAAGGTTATTTGATTTTGTTCTTTATTGGGAGTAATTTCTTATAAATGCGTGCTATTAAGTTATTTTTTAATATAATAATTGAAAATTATGTATTTATAAAAGTCGTATGATCGAATTTATTGAAAATTAAAAAGTTATTCTAAAAGCATTCTTAGCTATCGTTTGGCAATTTTATATTACGCTATTTTATGTTACTGAAAGAATATGGTGTTTTATAAGTAAAAATATTTCTCTAAAATTAAATATTAAAAATTGATTAATTTGCTTTTTTTGTTAATTTTTTAAAATAATTTTAAATTTTACTTGATTGTCTTTTATTATTAGCTATATACAGAAATTAATTCTTTTGAAAGTGAACAGCAATGAAGTGTTTTACTATTTAAATTTATCAAAATTTGCCACTTTTGATTAGACACTGACGTAAAGATTAATGTAAATCCATAAAAAATGTGTTTTTAATAAATGAAGAAAAGTAACTGATCCCGAAATTTGAATTGCATAAAGGTCGCTCAGAGGCATAATGATACCCAGGGAAGTATCAAAATAGCCACCCATCCCAAATTTTTTGTTACAATTCTCATCTCTCTTTCATTCCCTTTTGCCGGGGTAGAAATAGAAGTCAGACATATAATTTTTGAATTATTGATATCTACAGCTTAATTAGTCAAACATTTTAATTCAAAAATTAAATAATCTACATAGAAGTTTAAAAGAAAATTGTGAAAAAAAATAGTGTTAAATTGCATAAAAACATTTAAAGTTATATTTTTAAAGTGCAATGACGAATACATCAAAATGTGCCTTATATGTGATAATTTTAAAGTGGAAACTCCTATTGGAATATTAAAACTAGGGATCCCAGCAAGCTTTTATGGTCTAACGAGATTAATAGAATATTTAAGGATTTCGTATTTTCTAATTATGAATTATTTTACAGGATTAACTATTTGAATTACTCATTTAAAACACTTTCTCTCATTCTCTCTTTGTAATTTAAGCTATTAATATATCAAAATTTTCCTGACCAGTAAAAAAATTTAGTTAAAAAGTTTCAGCACAATAATATATATGATGTTATCAGATGAATGTGCCGTCTGCATTTAATTTTCATTCTGGAGTTATATATAAAAATATGAAAAGAGGAAATGAATGTCTTTTGTCTGTCTCTACATTGGCATTTTAGTGGCCAAACTGTTAGAATTAATATCATCAAATTTCACACAAATATGGCTTCGAAATAGTAAACGTGCACCTTAAAGCAAAATTTTCAATAGAAGTTTTAATTAATCAAAAAAAAATCCGACTTTTGATGATAATTTCTGAAAATATTCTGTCATACTATGATGAATACTATCCAACTTCAATACCAACGCCAGCTACATCAACTGTATATTACTTTAAAATTCAAAAATATTTAAACCAACGTAAAATTCAAGCAAATTCTCAACGATATAATTACTTATGCAATCTTCCACCAATCTCATCACATTTTAAAGATTATTTATAAGCAGGTTTAACGACAATCTTTTCATTTATTAAACATTAAGCCATAACCATTTTTTGATTCATGACACCATGAAATCATTTCTTATTCTTCATTTGAAAAGGACTATTGTCTCGATAACATTTTACTTTCACGATTGCAAAGTATAAAGAGTGTACTGTAATCGTCGAAAATAAGCAAATTAGAAATTTTGAGGATCACTCCGAATTTTAAAAATTATTTATGTGACAAACATGATTCAAAAATATCTTGAGCTGGCCGGATGAAATTTAGTATACGGTCTCTACACTAAATTTATAGATTTCTATAATATTCGAGTAAAATCTGTTCAGATGTTGTACGAATATAAGTGATGATAACCACTAAGCTGAAAGAAGCAGATGGATAAAATTCGGTAAAATGATTTAACTTCTATAATGCAAATGCTTCTCGAATTTTTTTTTCTTGAATCCAAACAATATTTGGACATGATCTGTAGTTTTAGAAGATCACAATGACTTAAATACATCCAATTTGGTATGGACTTTCGTAGCTGCCAGTGTAGTTTTGTATAAATTTTTGTTTCAACAGATTTAGAAAAACATATCTAAAACACAAACGTTTTCGGGATACTATTAATCGCATTCCAGGGTTTAATCAGTCAAAATCTCCCGAAGAATCACATGAGAGATTCAGCAAAATACTGAATTCCTGACAAAGGTTAATAGTCTTAACTATTTTGAACATTAATATCCTGTTAGGTGTTCTCAAAGACGCCACCTTTTTAGAGAGTAGGCGAAAAAGATTTGAGAAAACCAGGCAAATTAAATCAAGAATAATTTTAGTTTCTTGTTAACTAGCCGCCTTTGGCGACCAGCTGGTTCGCCATGTGTAAAGCGTTCTAAAATTTTTAATTAAATCACATATTCATTAGCCTTGAAATAATTTAGGGCATTGATAAACCTGAAATTAATATTTTTTTTAAGATGATGGACGGAAAGTTCTAAAAGTACACCTTTTCCTAATAATATTCTTTCATTTTATAAATCAGTCAGTTTTAACCATCGGTTATGCTTCAAAAATATTAAAAAAAATTTCGATTATGTTACCAAAATATTAAATTTGTTTTTTTAAAGAAAGCGAAAAAGGGAAAAAATTATTGAATTAATGATACAGATATTGCAAACGATTACATAAATATGCCATTAAGTCGGGATTTCAATGCATATCCTGTCTAAATTCAATCAGGTTTACTGTAAATAAAGATGATTTATGGAATAAATGATTTAGATATTGCAAACGATTAAAGAAACCTTTGCTTTGCATTTATTTTTTTTAGAAAATATCACATTTTATGTTTCTTTTATTTTATCCAGTCACGTGCTGAAAGTTGTATTGCTTTAGATTTATTTGCAATGATAATTTTTTTTTATTTTAACTTCCGGCATTCTTTTATTTTATCTAGTCACGTACTAAAAAAACATGGTTAAAATATTTCTTTAAAAATTCGTTAAAAATAGAAGCTTAAGTTATACATTAAAACACTGATACCATTAGAAGGCTAATTTTTTAATCTTTAAATTGATGCAAAAATCATGTTTGTGCGATAATATTTTCGGAAGTTATAGCGGAAAAACGTCGAAATTTCGCTTAATTTTTAATTAATTGTAATTCTAATTAAAAATTCGAAAAAGGGGCTGCGACGTGCACATTCCCAACCTCCAAAGTATACATGTACCAAATTTGGTAGCTGGAGGTCCAACGGTCTGGCCTGTAGAGCGCCAACACACACACACACACATTGAGCTTTATTATAAGTATAGATAAGTAAATATTAAAAGTAGCAAATGATTTGATATGCTTTAAATATTAGATTCTCTCTCTCTCTCTTCAGAAAGAGGAGAAGGAAAAGGTAACTTTTATTTCAGGATTAGATTTTTGATATCATATTAAAAATAAATAAATCATTTAGGCGATTTTCATAACTTTTAACATTATAGACATTTTTAACTATGCATTTTATATTAAATAACTTTCATTCTTATTTTGAAACTTAAAAAATTTGTAACTATTAACCGCTGAATTATTTTGTACGTACACGTCATAAATGCATCAATTTATTGAATTTTGATAGTTGTAAGTAAAAAATAAATCATCCATAACGATTATACTTCAATATTAAAATTACTTCGAATTTATAGATGAGTCAAATATTCAATGGGTTTCCATTTGAATTAAAATAAGAAAATATTCCCAAAATGGAAGGTGTCATCTTATTAGATAGTAAAGAAAATGAAACAGCTGAGGGATTAATTTACGTTATTCAATTAATTGATTTATATAAATTAATTATAAAATTAATAAATTATTCGTGAATTCAGGGTTCCATTCTTAAAAATTGTGGTATCATAATATGAAATTTTTAGTATTTTTACAAACGGAAATGTTTGAATTTTTAAGCAGTTACTAATTAGATGCCAGGTGGAATATAGGATGTTATCTTTCACAAACAAAAATAGAAAAATCTTTTTTTAATACAAAGTTCAAAAGTTAGCTAATTTTGTTAATTTTAAAAATGATTGTATACTGAATTGAAGAATGTAGTAATCCAATTTCAAAAAAGTATTTTTACAAGTAATTAATAGGAACTTGTTAGTAAATTTGAATTATTAAATAAAATAAAATTTCTTTTCTTAAAATAAATGAGAATTTCTTTGGATTTTAATGTTAAGTTGAAGATTTCACAATTCTGCTTTCAGAACAGCTTTTGAGAGCCGTTGTTTATAAGGAAAATAAATTTCTAATACGCAAAAAAAAAAAAAATTAATTTTTTTATGGAATTAAATTTAAGAAAATAATTCTACAATCAGTACAACAAACACTGAAAGTAAAAAAGTAATAATAAAAAGGGAATATAAATTAAAATGTTTATAAAAAATTAAACTTAATTTTTAAAAAAAATTAA
This sequence comes from Argiope trifasciata, assembly GCA_026543055.1. Taxonomy (NCBI): domain Eukaryota; kingdom Metazoa; phylum Arthropoda; class Arachnida; order Araneae; family Araneidae; genus Argiope; species Argiope trifasciata. The sequence continues at coordinate 429,150 of JAPMOQ010006322.1, read as the reverse complement.
AAATATTACTTTGAAAAATTAAGACTGTGAGTTAATATATTTTGCATTCAAGAAATAGAATTGAAAATTTAACATTAAGCTCCAATAAATGAAAATATTTAGAAACTATCTGGAATTTTATTTCAGTTTAATGAGATTATACAGTCTTTGAATCAAGATTAGTAAGTTTTTTCTTGATGTAGCTGATCTTCCCTTGAATTCCTTCAGTCTCTTCATATGGTGTACATCTTCTTTTATCTTGGACATGCGATAAGGTCTTATCTTCAGAACTGCAGGATGTCAGACCCTATTTCACCGAAGAAATCCGTCGGGGTCAAACATCCTCCCGCTATGGTGTAGAAACTTGGAGAAGGGGGTGAAACCTTTGGTGTCATCCTCATCATCTGACCACGGTTCAAGATTAAGAGGTCCGATCCCAAATAGCAATAATGTTGCGAGGCGTTAATATAATTAAACCATACTGAACCGCATCTTGGTCATCCTCCCTTATACCTCTGCCGATATGGCATTTCTATAGTATTTAAATTGTGTTCGGAAGTTTTTTTGATATTACTTTTAAAAAATTGTTTTTAATTTAAATTTTTAAATACGAAATACTTAAACAGAATCTCCAAAAAGAAGCATGCGATTAAATGTTTTGTTAGTTTTTCGGAATTTACTGCTTAAAACTAATTGCATAAAGAATAAAAGTCAATAAAAAATGATGCGAACAGTAGAAAGGGCGAATGAGGGCTCTGAACTTTCATTGTTTAAGGGTAATTTAGAAAGTTTAATTGACACTTCCTAAAACTTTCTCTTGGAGATGCCGACTTAATATGATCAGTTAAATTAGATATCTCTGGAACTACTGTCTCTTTTATAGAAAGGTAACACACATTCGCTTGTACTCTTATCAGATGCTATTCCAATTTATTTTTTTTTCTTTTTGTCTAACCAGCGGGTGACCGAGCTCCGCTCGGAGAAAACAGGTATCGAAGCTAACTCGAAGATTTAAATTTTCAATTGTGATTTATCAAAACAATAATGCCATAAAAAAATTTGTGAAACCATTGGTGAAAAGATAACCGGTTAAAGTGCACCATTGTAAACTATTCTAAACAAAGTTAGAGTTTGGAAAGGGAACTATTCTATACAAAGGTAAAGTAAAGGTAAAGATTGAAGTGTGTTGAAGTTCAATATTTTTGACAAATTTATTTAGAAAAACCAAACATATATACATACATAAGAAACATATTATAAACCTATAACAGCATAAACATAAAACTTTATTAGTTCGCCATATTGGCTATAGATGGCAGCCCGCTACCGCTTGAAAATTTAAGTAGCCATTATGGCGAACTAATAAAGTTTGAAAATATCCTATCTGTAACTCCGAACTGCTCGACCGTAGTGCTTCAAAACCGGCGCCAATCGATTCCTCGTGGCTAAAAACCCCAGACCCCCAAGTTTACCGGAGTTTATTAATTCTGGGGCGATTTTCGACTTGGCAACCATTCCTCGTATTATATAGTATTAGATATTCCGTGATCGTAAATTTCTTAAGCATCTTACAGAAATTTAGTATCATTCAAGAAATGAATTATAACTATGCTAGAACAGTTGTAACGAAATTTTAAGATAATTCATCAGGATTAGACTTCAGCCAAAATTAATATCAAGCATAAATCCCAAAAATATTAAAATTAAGTAAAAGGGTATTTAGAAAGAAAATATCAAATGTCTCATTTATTTTCCTTGTTCATGGTATACAACTTAGCAATAAAGTTTTTATTTTAAAAAATGTGCTTGAAAAAAATTTACAAAAGAGTAGTTTTTTTTTTTTCTTTCCCCTTGATAATTCTTTGCAAATAGTTTTGTATTTCGTGGTTGTCAAAAATTAAATACTGAAAATACTTATATTTAGAAAATAATCAAAACTACAAACATTATGAAATTTAAATTAAATTTTATTCCCAAAATACTATCTAAAAAATAAATAAAAAATTATTTCTGAATTAAACTAAAAAAGACACAATTGTATTTAGAGAGCGCTAATGCTGCTATTACTAAAACACAGATGAACTTAACCAAATTATTAGTAACAATATCAAGTCAATACAAGAAAAAAGAATAAAATAGAATAAAAAAAGAAATTAAGAATCCGGTCTGAATACTTTCTCAAGGTCATCCTCAGGCAGAGATTCAAACAAGGGATTTTTTATGAGAGAGGTCTGACTTTTCATCCAACAATATTGACCTCTCGTGACCCCAAAACCAGTTGAAATAAGGCCTTAGCGATAAATCAGTTTTCCCAGAAGTAAAAAAATAAATTATAACTTCCAATTAAAGCAAAAATTTCACTAACATAATATAAACTATAAAAGAACATTCACAACCAAAAATCATTAAAACAAAAAGGAAAGAATATTCAAAAATCTGAATAATTGGCAGAAAACCAATAAAATTTTCTACAAACGATAGCAGACATTTTCACCAAATATAGAGCTAATTTAAAATTCCTGATTTTTTAAAATATTTTTTTTATAACTTTGTAACACAAGATTACCATATGCAGGTTTTGCAGGTTTCAATCACTGAAAAATAAAATTTTCCACAATAAGGAATACTATATTATTCCCAACAGTGATGCAATCAAAATGATTCGTGGGAATATCGATTGTACCAAAGCATTTCAATTTCCTAATTTGTTAATCTTTCTTTTGTCTTTCAAATGATTGTAGAGATTGAAACGGACGTCTTTAAAAAAGTTTATAACTCTAGTGCATCAAAGCTAACTTATGATAACGGAAGATGTACGATAGTGGTGATATCTTAAAATATTGTGCAATAAGATACGATTTCGCAATTTAGATCTTCGATCTTTGTAGGAAGATTAAGAAATTGCGAATTCTGATAGCAAGTAACTAACATAAATTGAAACAAAAGAAAAAGTTTCTTTCTTTTTTTCCTTTTCCTTTTCTTTTCCTTTTTTTTTTTTTTTTTTTTTGAAAAGTACGTTATATTAACGATTTCATAACAGATATTTTTAGCTTTATTCTGAAAAACTTAATATAGTAATAACAATAAAATAGCTAACGTAAAAAATTACTATTAATAATTATTTTGATGAATCTGTGAGATCCCCAGTCATCTAATTACGTCTATAAGAGGAAAAATGTGTACAACATTTAGGGTTAATTAACAATTTTCTTTAAAATCAGTATAGAAAAAAAAAATCTTTTAAAATTCGCACTGAGAGTATTTTACTCAACAGTTTTCTTCAAGAAGATATTTTGTCTTACAAATATTTTTCATAAGAATATTTTTTGGAATAAAATTAAATCTCATTTGCGAAATATATATTTTTTAGCAATATAATATTAGCTAGCGGCATAAAGTACTACTGAGTGATTGAATCATTATTAATATTCAGTTTAATTTCTTTTGAATATCAAACAATTTGTAATTACGTGAAATATAATTTACTTAATTAAAAATAAATCTACTTTTATTTGTCGGAATAAAGCAAATATTAATATCCGCTTTGAAAATTTTTTTCCTTTTCATAAGTACTATTACGTTTTTACTTCTTCCTATATAAAACATACAAAAAAAAAAAAAAGGTTTTGTTATTTGTCAAAAAATTTGAAATCGAGATTTTGATGAGTTTCCACGTTTCAGAACTCTTACCGATAGCACATTTTTGAAAGTTTGCAAAGCATATTATAGTAATTATGCCTGTTTATGAACATGATAACTCAAAAACGATTTAAGGAAAAATTTTATCCAATGTTAAACGAAATCCATTCAAACGAAATCGGCCTATCAGCTATCTAAGTATAAATGAAAACTATAATTACAAAAAATATATATTAAAAAAACCCAATCAGGACAGATAATATTTGACACCTTGGTTAAAATCTAAAATGTAGATTCTTTTTAAGTTTGAATCAAATTGCCAAAGGATCGGCCTTTTATACTTTCGTATATAAACTAATTAACTGAAAAACGCAATGATTTTAATTAATGAAATTTGTTATGTGACTTTGAGAGTATAACAGTGGTTGTATGCTATATTTTAGCTCTAATCTATGGGAAAAGAGATCTCCGAAATGCAAATTTGCTTTTCTGGTATTTGTGCATTAACAGCATTCTAGAAATTATTCGGAAAAAAAAAAAACCGTGAATGATAGCATAAATTTAGTAAAAATGCAAGTTTCGAATCGAAAATCAATATTTTGTAACTATTGTCAATAATGACATGCAAAACATTCTCACCCTTACTCAAAATCTGCACTTTTATAAGGAAGAGGGGAATAACATTTTTATTACTTGAAAACTCTATCACTCCCACTTCTGGCAAATCACGAGACCACAACGGGACAATGGCAAAAAGTTGTCCCGTCGAGACAACAGTTGGCCATTACCCCAACGACGTTGTCTCAACTGTTCATATGAGGACATTACATTGACAACAGTAGAGAGGCAACGATTGCGCACAATAGTTAGCCCCGCGTGAACCCACCTTTATTAATTCAAATCAATACTTATATAGCTCAATTCCCTTTATAATTTACTTTTTTAAAAAAAATTTAAATTTTATTTTTTAAAAGAAACAATTTCAGATGATAAAAGAATTTTGTATATTATCATATTTTATTCAAAAATAATTTTTACATTAAAAATATTAAATATAGAAGTATTTAAATCCCATGCAACGTCTTCTATATCAGCCAGTACATAATAAAGGGTAAATCCACATTTTAATAACCATTTATAAATATTATCATTGACAATATGGAGGGTGATTCCAAACGGTTAAGACAAATTTTATGCATAAGACTTTTGATGAGTTTCTTATCAAATGTAAATACGAATTTCCTTTAACATATTCATTTATAAATGTCAGTTTATAAATGAATACGTTAATAGAAAGAAAGTACAGTATTTTCCAAAAGAATTCGCACACTTTTAAAATATGAGGAAAAAGTGCCTCTGAAATAAAATTCGAACATGAAGTCAGAAGTTTTTCGCATTTTCTCATTGTAACTTTGAAAAAAAATGATTTGATTTGATTTTCTCTTTTATTTTTTAAAAAAAAAATGAATATTCAAGACCATAGGGGTAAAACACGTTATAAAAAGGATAGTATAGCGAAAAAATTTCGAATAAATTTATAACTAAAATTAATGTAATATCACTTTTTTTTCATTCTTGCATTTGTGTTTCATTAAAAAAAATGTTTGCTTATTTCTCTATTTATAATTGTACAATATCTCGTAGTAGAGAAGAAATAACAAACAACTGTTGAAAAATGATTATTTTTTATCATAGTAACGGTAAATCAATTCAACTTATCGTTCCCTTGGTAAATATATCCAATTCTAGAATTTAGTATATGATAAAACTCTTGTGAGTATGTGATAATCGAAAACAAAGTAAGAAAAGATCTTTCAGGAAAATTACCTTAACAAAGTAAAAGTCTTATAATCAGAAAATATGGTTGACTATTGTAAAGACTGTTATAGAGTAGCCTCTTTTGGAAACCAGCTTGTTTGCCTTGATTACTGATTTTTTTAACTCAGTTAAATGATTAATATGAAGTGTTATTTGATGTTATTTATTGCGATTAAAAAAGATTATGTGTCAAATTAAATTTAAGAATATTAAAAATTAAGGAGGAAAAATATATGGAATTCAAATTAATATCATTAAAAAGTAATGTTTTGAATTTTAGTTTTCCTAGGCAAGTTACGGCAGTTACTTATATGGCGACGGTTAGGCCAATTTTTGGGTTCGTTTAATTTTCTATTTATTGACTACTTGTATATTTTCTTTCGGGTGACCGAATGAAATTGGATTGCGTCATCTTTTGACATAAAATTTTATATAACATTTTCAAGCTCCATTTATTAGCTAAGCAAAGGATTAAATATTCAGCTGTAAAAACGTTCATCGAAGCAGTCGGAAATGCTTATATGACTTCCGAAAATATTATCGCACAAACATGATTTTTGCATCAATTTAAAGATTAAAAAATTAGCTTTCAAATGGTATCAGTGTTTTAATGTATAACTTAAGCTACTATTTTTAATGAATTTTTAAAGAAATATTTTAACCATGTTTTTTTTATCACGTGACAGGATAAAATAAAAGAAAACAATGCCGGAAGTTCAAATTAAAAAAAAAAACTATCATCGCAAATAAATCTAAAGAAATGCAGCTTTTAGCACGTGACTGGATAAAATAAAAGAAATATAAAATGTGATATTTTCTTTAAAAAATAAATGCAAA
>JAPMOQ010006322.1:411804-422777 GCA_026543055.1 Argiope trifasciata | reverse complement strand
AAATGTGATATTTTCTTTAAAAAATAAATGCAACGCAAAAGTTTCTATAATCGTTTGCAATATCTAAATCATTTATTCAACAAATCTTCTTTATTTATGGTAAACCTGATTGAATTTAGACAGGATATGCATCGAAATCCCGACTTAATGGCATATTTCTATAATCGTTTGCAATATCTGTATCATTAATTCAATATATTTTTTTCCATTATAAAATGTGATAGTTTCTAAAAAGTGAATGCAAAGCCAAGGTTTCTATAATCGTTTGCAACATTTAAATCATTTATTGAATAATTTTTTTCCCCTTTTTCGCTTTCTTTAAAAAATATTTAATATTTTGGCAGCATCACCGAAAAAAAAATTTTAGAACACATTACTCATGGCGAACCAGCTGGTCGCCAAAGGCGGCTAGTAAGTAATAAGAGCAATTTCTGTGCCACGTACGTTAAGGTTTTATATGCATAGATTTCTTCAACTTCAATTTCATTTGCAACAATGCTACGTGTGCTTAGCTCAGATGAATTATTTGGACCTTTTTTTATTAGTGCAAAAGAGTATAAAGCTCCGGTGTTTTTACGTGAAATCAATGATCAGTAAGTCTGAAACGTATTGACGGATTGGTATTATTTGTAGATGAAAGCAAAACCAATACCTTTGTTTCTGATGGCCATAAAGATGTACGTTGAAGAGAAAGCTAAGTACTAAGGATTAAAAACTCTCTAAGTTCTCTAAGACTTAGTCCGAATACTATACCCTCCAGCATCGCTTACCCAGTCATTAGTAATACTTCTTATCGGTATGTTACACTGAAAATAGTATCAATTTATCAGCATTTAATAAATTATTAAAATATAACTATTTCTAAACAATTTTAATTAAAGCAAATATTTAAAATTATTTAAAAGACTTATTATTGACTAAGTACATAAATGAAATATCAAAAAAAGAAGCCTAACAGGATTTTGTTTATCCAAAAAAAATTTTGTTAGACATTTACATTTTTTTCATTAAATAACCCGTGCTTTTTTTAAAGTTGTCATTGCTCAGTTTATTATCATAATAAAATCTCATACACATTTTTTTTTTTTTTTTTTTTGTATAGCACTACTTTTGCATTCATGCTCAATTTAGATTCATTTTCCCCCCTGAACATATTAAAATATTTTTTCACTGCTAGCAATGTAGAGCTACGTTTCGAAAAGAAAGTACTTTTAAAGTTTTATGTATTTCTTTATAGTTTTTCATTATATATCCGTAACTCTGTAGCAACTACGGAAATTCCGCAGTTGTTGGAGATTATACAAAAGTAAAACATTTCAGTGGATGGTAGTTTCTTTTATGGCGTTGCATGTCAGTATTATAGCAGGCAATTTGATGTTTATCGAAATAATAATGAATTATGTTTTTTTTATTTAAGCATTTAAATAAACAATTTAAAATTAACAAAAAAAAATGAAATGCAGAGGTTGAAAACAATTTTTTGAAAACGAGAATAAGGATTTTAAATGCATTGCCCTCAAAGTTTGCTTCTGTTGTTTCCCTAAAATTTGAAAACATCTCCTACATATCAGAATTTAATTCTAATAGAACATATTTTAAGAAATCTAGAGGTAGAGCTCAGTACATATTGATGCCAAAATAACAAAACAACAAAAATTTGTGCACTCATTTGGCCTGCCATTTAAAAGTTTTTGAGGATATTGTAAAATTTCCGTATTGACTGAAATATCCCAATATCTATTGCATATTAATGCATATATATTTATTTAAAGTATAAGAAGATTTTTGTGAGATAATTATTTTGTCTCTTTTTGCTTATCGAATTTTCGAAAGATTTTGTTTTATTTTAAAAATATTTAATATATTTTTGTTAATAAAGAGTTAAAGATATTATAAAATGTTTATTCTGAATTATTGATTTTTAATACTGTGCAGATTATAAAAATACTGTGTACTCTATTTCCTCAAAATTAATAAGTGTATGAACACGTTTGGGAGCCTCAGTCTTTAAAAATGGGAAACAGTTTAAATTTTAGGTAGCATTATACACATTGAAAACTAAGTTTTAAGGCAAAATGAATCTTTAACTTCGCATAATTGGGTAAAAAAATATGATGAATTCAAAGTAAATGTATTTCTCCTTAATTCCAGAAATGACTTTACTTCCAGTTAAAGTCATTTCTCCTTCTGCATAAAGTAATAGATTTTGGATAAGACTGTAAACACCTTACGTAGCATTTATGGACAATACAATAGTTACAAAATATAATGAACATTTTTACACGCTGTCTATTTATAAACTGTTAATCTAACATTCTTACTGAATCTTTTCTGTGATATGTATTTTGAACACTTTTTCGCCAACTGAATGAAAAAAGTCACCTGGAACTACGCTGGGGTAATAAGGTAACGTACTGAATTTCGTAGATATAAACTATACCATTTACGAGTTATTACTTTTACGTGCATGAGAAAATACAGAAATCAAATGGTTACACCATTCGACAGATTTGATGCAAAATTTGCAGAGAATCTTTTTTTTTTTAATAAACTAAACTTGTGCACCAGATTTAATCTTCCCAGCTCTAGTATTGCGTTTTGTAATTATCGAATTCACATTAATCAAACAACCAGATTTTAAAAAAATATTATGTTAATGGATTTATTAGAACTTTTCTTTCTTTGCTGCAACCATATGGTTAATTCAACTTTCTTCAGAAACTTTTCAAATCATAAGCATAAGTGTACGCGCTGCAACTGTGCGAAATGCCATTGGAAAGCTGGATATAAAAGTCGCATTGTTTGAGAGAAAACGTTCATCAGCTTACAAATTCTGAAAAAGCATTTGAAATTTGTAAAAACTCATCAAGTGAAGACCAATAACTTTTAGAAGAAAGTTAACTATATATTTTTGGCTGTGATAGCCATCGTACTGAATGGAGAAAGCCTGATACTGCTTTGGATAATATGTACATCCTACAGTTAAACATGGTTGTGACTCCGTTATGATTTGAAATTGCTTGGCTTCATTCCGGGTAGGAAATGCAATTCTTTTAGATGACATTATAAACTATATGGTTTACTTGGATATACTAAGCAGCAAACAAAGAAAAATACTAAAAATTGGAGTTTAGGTGGAAAGTTCCTTTTCCAGGAGGACATCGATCCCAAACAGAATACTCATAACGTAAAAATGAAGCGTCTTTTTCTGTGTAAACAACAGTTACTTACACTACCACAGTACCCCGACATCGATACCATTGCATATTACCATATATTTGGGTCATATTCGAAAAAGGGATTCATAAACACAAAATTAGAGACAAAATCCATTTAAGAAAAAAGCTGCAAAAAGAATGTAGTGAAATATCTTCAGATACCACCAAAAATTAGTCGAATCGAAAACATTTCGTTTAGGGGATTTAATAAGACCAAAAGACATGCAATTTAACAGTGACACTTTCTTTCTAAGCCAGATATGGCCGAAATTTCATTGGTGTACTCTCGATTTTTTGAGGCAAAAATCTGAGTATGTTTATTTAAGATGATCCTGAAAATTTTCAGTTTAGATATTTCTCGTTGGTTTTTCTTTATTTTTGTCCTAAATTAAAGCATTTGTTAGGTGTAAAAATAAAAACATGTTTTCACTTCTCGGAAATGTGTTATTTATATTGGAAGTCGTATTTATCAAGTAAAAATAAAGGGTACTATCATTTTTTCATTCACTGTATATATAAATTCAAGGTCCAATGGCTAATCTGTAAAAGTTTAATTATAGAAATGCATCTATAAAAAGGGTCTAAATGAAGTAAATAACTGCATAGTATGTAAAATGAGTCTACAAATGCTTTAAAAAATGAACAAAGTGTAGCTTTTAAATAAAAAGAGATAAACTTCAATCAACGCAGTCTCTAAAACTGATTGATTTATGAATATCTGAAGATCACTATTCAATAAAAACGGGTACTTTTAAACCTCTTTATCGACCATTCCAAAGATGATATCAACGTCTATGATTTCTCAAGAGTGACTGATCTAAGAATGAAAATGTTGAATGTTCCAAACATTTCTATTCGAAACTTCATAAGTCGATCAAGTTTGACAACAGAAGATAGAAACCTTCATTTATTTATTTTAAATTTGAAGTGTCAAAATATTTCGTAGAACATGATTCCTTAAATCTAAATGGTGTATAAAATTTAGACTCAATAATTTTTTAATTATGTTTATAGATCAAAATAAAATAAAATATTATTATTCGCATCATTTGAGTCTTTTTGAAAGCAAAATTAAAACCTGAATTTTATGAAGAATTTAAGTAATTTTTGTTGAATAATTCTTGAAATATTACATAAATTAATGTAATTATTCAGTAGTACACATAATGATTCTCTTTTACTTATATATTTTTTAAAAAAATGCTTGGTTTCGGTAAAAAAAGTGTTTATATCAATTTGCAGTTTAATAATTTCCACTTGAATGTAAAGTTGGAATTTTGCGAAAGCTGACAGATAATTAGAGAGACATATAGTACATTATGGGCTTAACGCCTTTATAACTGCACGAGTGAATTGTACGACTATTAAAATTTGAACTTTAAAAATATTTTTATGAAGTAGCTATTAAAAGATAAGTTATAAACAGTAAATAATTGACAGTGAAAAGTCAAATTAAGTATTTAATTGACAATGACGTTATACAAAGTATTTGACTGATAATTTTAAATTGCAGTAAGATTGGCTAACCGGCTGGTTGCCAAAGACGGTAAGTATTTTCATAAAAATATAAATGCAATAACTCAAAAGCGCAACGACTCAAATATATGAAGTTTAGTATGACATTTTGTGGCTAAAAGGTAGTTTTGTGTCAAATTTTTCTTGTTTGTTGGAAAGAACGCGTCTAATGTCGAAAAGTGATTTTCAGACATTATTACAGTCTTGCAAGTGATCAGTCGCCAAAATACTTGTCAAGGATCATACGACATATACAGTAGCAATGGTTAAGTCAAGTCAAATTAAACTATTGTATGACAATGCTATGCAAAGCATTCTTCAATGCTTATCAATTTTTTAAAGTGCATGTTAGAAATAATAAATAAAAAAGGGGATTTTTATTAAGAAGTAAAAAGAAAATTTGTGTAAAAAGTATTGTGGAGTAATTAATTAAAAAATAGGGAATTAATTAAGATTTATACAAAATTGGTTTTGTTTTGTTATAGGAACAAACAGATACGACATTCTTAAATTATTTATTTTATTCTTCTTGATGTTATGAATAGAATTCAATTTCTTATTCACTGTTTAGATTTCTCTCTAAGAGTCATGGTCAGAGAGGAAACTGTTTCGAATTGATAGTTTAAAAAGGGGATTTGCTAAATCAGTGTTTTGGGTTTGACATGTGTTAAAGTCATATACTAAAAAAATAATTTGCTCAACTCTGAAATTAAAGAGAAATCCGAGTATAAATAATTGAAAAATAATTATTTCTATAATGCAGATAAATTTATTGCATGCATGTATGAGCATTTATTTCGTATGTAAATTTATTTATGTAATTTATATATATAAATTTATTAGAAAATTCAGTAATGTAGTCATATATAATATATATGCATTTTCAATGATAAAGTATATTCTCTGAACAAATAATAGAAAATGTAGGAATGTAAAACTTTGGAAAATCAAAGGATCAGTGGCCAAGTCGGAATTTTCATGCAGTTCAAACCAGTAAAAATGTTTCCCATTCTCTCTCACAACTGTATAAGAAATTACTTCAAATTAAATTGTGAATATTTAAAAATGGGTACAAAAGTAATGTCAAAAGTACAAATAAGTTTACATTTTTTACTTGTCATTCTGGCTTGATGACAGGACTTTTTTTATGATTACTTTTATAGACTTTTTACTTTTATGATTACTTTTTAATTTCTTGCCACAATATTTTCACCGTTTCATGTTGACTTGTTACTTCCTATTTTATGAAACATTTTGTGGAAGAAGAATGTGTGACTTTTATTTTAATTGGTAAAACTGTAGAACAATTTTTTATTCCTTATGTTGAAAATAAATCCTAAGTGTGGAGGAAGAGAAGTATTTGTCTTGCGTAATTTTCCTATATCTAACTTCTTTGATACAATGATCAAAATTTTTTTCCTAAATATTGATAATTAAACATCATATGTTTTGGAAGATTGCAGTAATATAAGAATGCTTTACATCAGTGCTCAGCAACCTTTTCTCACCGACGACGCACCTTATTTCTTTCTAGAATTCCGCGGCACACCAAAAGCTAAAGTATATAGGTATTCATTGATACACAAATTTTACAATAAATGTTTGTTTTTTAATTGAAAGAAATACATACATTAAACCTTAACATATTTATTTCTACGCAATCATAATTATTATTAATGTGATAGCTGTGCTTGTTTCAATGAACACAAAAGTTTTATATTTGGCTCAATATTTAACACCGCGACCCGAAGTTCTTGGTCAAGGTCTTTTAAGTATGACCGCTTATCATTTTTAATGAATACAAGAGTTGAAAACTTTGCTCACATAAATATGTCGTCGAAAATGGAAGTAATGTTAAGATTGCTTTGTAGGAAATGTGAGGATATTCTTTTTTAACGTAAATCCAGAAAAAATCTAATGTAACTTCGGAGAAGTATAATTTTAAAGTCATGTCATTATTTAAATCTGTTCTCACCAGGGTACCATTGAATAATTATTTAGTTATAATAATTATTCTTTAGTATATTTAGAAAAATAGACATTATTATGAAAAAAAATTTGTCATTGTGTATTAAATACATGATGAAAAATTGTAAAATGTCAAATATAATGTATTTGATCGCGGCACACCTGTATCTGGCTCATGGCACACCAGTGTGCCGCGGCACACTGGTTGCGGAGCACTGTTTTACATTATTGACTATTTTATTGAACTGAAATTCATCCCTTATAACAATAAATATGAATATGTTTTCGCTGTACAGCTATACTATTTGATTTACAGCGACTAAATTCGGCACATACACACATTAGTGGGTATGAATGTATAATTCAGAGTGATTTATTTGAAATCTTAGAATTTTAATTACTTAAAATTAAGTTGAATTTCGGTATTTTCTCGCGATATTTTCCCGAAAATATTATTGCTCAAAAATACATTTTACACAGTTTTAGTTTTCAAAAATTTTTCTTTTCACTGTTTTAGTATACAAATTTTTTTAATGATATTAATTTAGTCATATTGTGGATTTTCTCAACTTCAACAGCCTTATTCACCAAAGTTATTTTTTTATTTTATATATCTTGAACAATAGATTACGCTGTTGTCCTGAAGTGCAAACCGTTTTCATTGTTTCATCAAGTATTTAACCACGCGATTTTTTTTTATTTTGTTGAAAGTTTAAGTATAATTCTGTTTTAATATTGTTACGGATTTTCTATCCTTTCTAATCCGTCGGGTTCTTTTACCTGTATAGTGGGTGTGTATGGTGTGTATAGTGGGAGATGATTAGCACACAACGACCAATCCTTCAGTAGACGACACAACGCAGACGTTTATTTACAGGACGAAGACAGGACAGCACAAAGATGACAAATATTGACAGCACAACTATGTACAGACGACTTCTATATGCAGCTGAGATGAACACACAGGCAGCATACAGTAGTACTCTACTACAGACAGTAGCCTTCACTAACAACAGTAGTTCACAGGCAGAAATTCTGCAGTGACAACGTCCACAGCTCACAAATCGGCCAGATAGGATTCAGTAGAAGAGGGAATCTTTAAGGGATTCTGTCACACAGCGATTCAGCAGTCCTCAGTTCAGACCTCTCTATTTACGTCTACTCAGTCGACCACCACAGTACTTCGTTCAGCTTCCAAGACCTCTTAGTTCAGGTCTTCTCAATTCAACTCTGCCGCGCTTCTTGTCTTCTCCTTCAACACCACAGACTGCCTGCCTTATATAGTGACGGAAGGCGGGGCTAAAAGCCTTCTGGACCAATCAGGATCATTTTTGATATATCACGGCTCCTAATGAGCGGACCAGGAAATTCTCGATGTTCCGGGTATTATCCATTTTGTCGGCAAACTCTTCGCCAAGCCATGGAACGTCAAAACTAGGTACTATTCAATACAAATTACTGTAAATCTGTCTTCCTTACGATGGCATTATTAGAGCAGGAAAGCAAAATTACACGTTCGTAACAATATTAATACAGTTTACAAAACAAGTGGTTACAATATCGCGAAATATAGATTGTTTGTACCACGTGACACTTCCGGATTCAATGTATAGTTTCGCCCCCTACATCCTGTTTGAAATTAGGTCACTTTATCAGTCCTACTCATACGGAGTAAACGCTCCCTAACGTTCCTTGTAACTGTTGATACTTAAAGTGTTAATCGTAATAAATTTATTTTTATAATTAATAAGGATTAAGTCCATTATTCTCGAATAGTTCAATATCGACGAATTTCTTCTTGGCATACCACCATAACATAAAAATTGGTCCGTCTATGTGCCGAGAGATAGCGCTATAAAATGTCGCTCACGACTTTAAATCGTCAAAGGGGCACATTTATAACTAAAATCAACAAGATTGAAGCTTTCATCAAGGAATTCGAACCTTCCGATGACACTAAAAAGGATAATATACAACTAAGCACTAAGCTAACATCAGTCAACGATATTCTTCGAGGACTTGATCAAATAAAGTACGAATTATGTGCTCTACCTGAAGATGTGGATTTGAAAGATGCTTTAGAGCTTACTATTGAATTGGAAGAAGTTGCTCAAGAAATGAAGGTAAGCCTTCTTATATTTCTTTCCAAATATGAAAACGAAAGCAAAACTGTTGGTACTATTCCGAAACCTAATATTAAAATACCTGACTTACTTTTACCAACATTTAGTGGAAAATTCCAAGAATTTGAGCTCTTCAAATCTCAATTTATGAGTGTTATTGGAAACAACCCATCATTGGATGAGACTCAAAAACTCATATATCTGAAAAGTTCTTTAAAACACGAGGCAGCGTTAATTCAAAGTGATCAAGATACTTTTGATTCCCTATTGAATGCCTTAGAAAATGGATATCAAAATAAACGAGCTTAGTTGATATTCACATATCCAAAATTCTTTCGATTAATAAATTGCATAATGTAAATCCTACTCAAATTAGATCATTAATTGATACTGTTAGAAATCATATGCGATCTTTAAAAAATCTAAAACTTGATTCTAACCCTTTATCTGATGCTATAATATTACATGTGTTAAATAATAAAATGGATAAGGAATCTCAAAGATTATTCCAATTAAGTCTGACAACGACTGAAGTTCCTAGTTTAAAAAAACTCCTGTCATTTTTGGAATTAAGATGCATTCAGCTAGAGTCTATTTTTAAACCTGATTTCTCGACAAAAATTAACCCAACAAAAGGTAAATTAACTTCTGGTTTCGGTGAAAATAATAATTCGCCTAGAGTTAAATCTTTTTTATCGAAAAGCAAGCAAAATAAAAAATGCATTATAAATGAATGTAATCTCTATCATCCTTTGTATAAATGTGATACATTTAAAAAACTTACAATTCCCGAAAGGAAAGAAATTGCTAAATTAAACCATGTAATCGCTGTCTATCAACAAATCATTTTAATAATTGCCCGAGTTCTTTTTTCTGTATAAACTGCAAAAGCAAAAATATTAACGCAATGCATAATATATTACTATGCGAAGACAGATTTAATCCTAATCAGAAAATAAATTCTCCTGCAGCGAGCGAAGCATCTGAGTCATCAGTGACCTTGGCTTCCAAGAGCGATACCATTAGAAAAGGATTGCTCTATACGGCTATGGTTTTTATTCATGGTCCGAAGGGGAAAGTAAACCTTCGTTGCGTTTTTGATTCGGCTTCAGAAAGTAATTATTTAACGTTGAAAGCAGCAGATAAGTTAGGGCTACATAAAATAAAAACCAACTCCACAGTACAGGGTCTAAATAACTCTCTTTCAAGAATTAATCACTTTGCAAAGGCAGATGCTTCGAACTTTGATGATACATTCCACTTAAATGATGTTGAATTTTTTATCACTCAAGAGATCATAAATATATATCCTTCAAAAAAGATAAATATTTCGGAACCTATGGTTCCAACAGGCTGTATTCTAGCGGATAAAGATTTTCATCAACCTTCAGAGATCTCTTGCTTGTTAGGAAGTGGGCCCTTTTTTGATATTTTTGATTCAAATCAAATAAAATTGACTAACTTAAACTTCAGATTAGTAGAATCTAAATTTGGATTTATTGTCGCAGGATCGTATAATGATGAATCTTGCTATCCAAATCATTGCTTCCTTTCAAAGGGTTTAAGTAACTTAGATGACACCTTACGCTCTTTTTGGGAAACAGAAAATATTTCTGAAGTGTAAACTAAATTTAACAATGAACTTTCATATTGTGAAGATCACTTTGAAAGAGCGCACATTAAGAAACCTTGTGGTAGATATTCTGTTTCGCTACCATTTAAACAGAATTTTAAAGAAAACGTAAATTTAGGGGATTCTAGAACTATTGCGTCTAAACGTCTTGATCAATTCTGGAGACGTTTAAATCGTGATAACAAATTAAAAACTCTTTACACAGAATTTATTGAAGAATATTTTGCTTTAGATCATATGGAAGAAGTTTTGGAATTAGATGAAATAAAATCTGATGGTGGATTCTTTCTTCCACACCACGGCGTACTTAGATCTGGCAATCGTGCTCGTCCCTTAAGAGTAGTTTGCGATGGCTCACAAAAAACTGATCTAAATATCTAACTTAATGATGTTCTGTGTAAAGGAGGTACAATTCATGAAGATTTATTTTCTATAATTCTTCGTGCGCGTAAACATCGTTATTTCTTTAGTTGTGACATATGCCACATGTTTAGGCAAATTGAAATAAATCCCCAA
>JAPMOQ010006322.1:324623-411794 GCA_026543055.1 Argiope trifasciata | reverse complement strand
TACTCTGGAAAAAGAGTCCAAATGAACCAGTTCAAATTTATAGGTTGAAAACAATCACTTATGCAACAACACCCGCATGTTACCTGTCTACGCGAGTTCTAAAGCAACTTGCAATGGATGAAAAAGATAATTTTCCTGTTGCAGCTAATGTTGTTCTTCAAGACGTTTACTTGGATGATATCTTAACTGGATGCTCCAGTCTCCATGAACTTGAACTGTTAAAAACTGAACTTGTTGTTCTCTTTAAAAGTGCAGGAATGAGCTTGTACAAATGGTGTTTCTCACAAGCAAACAGTGAGTTTTGATCACTTAAATTTTGATCAGTTAACTGAAGAGACTGTAAAAACTTTGGGTGTTATGTGGAATAGTTCTTCAGGCACCTTTTGTTTCAAAGTTCCTTTTCCGACCAATTCAATCTTCACGAAGAGAGATGTTCTTTCTCAGATCGCAAGCCTATTTGATCCTCTTGGTTTATTAGGACCTGTAATAAGTAAAGCCAAATTCTTCATGCAAAAATTGTGGCTACTTAAATTAAATTGGCATGAGAAACTACCGGTAGCAGTTTCCAATGAAGGGATTTCCTTTATCCAATCCTTATCGGATTTAGAAAAGCTCAGGATCCCAAGATTTGTCCTATTAGAGAATCCTGAAAGAATCGCACTTCTTGGATTCGCCGATGCCTCTGAAAAGGGATTTGCAGCTGTTGTTTGCGTTTCTGTTCAATCCACGAATCGTAACAAAAACTGTCACCTTCTTTGTAGTAAATCAAGAGTAGCACCGATCAAGACTCTATCCATTCCCTGGTTGGAGCTCTCGGCCTGCCTCCTGCTATCAAAATTAGTGAACAAAGTTGTGGCTGCACTTAAAATTGATCTTCAAGAAATAACTTTGTATTCTGATTCCACAATTTCTTTAAGTTGGATTAGGACTTCACCTCATCTTCTCAAGACATTTGTCGCTAATAGAGTGGCAAAAATACAAGAAATAACTAAAACCTTTTCATGGCAGCATATATCGTCTGAAAATAACCCAGCCGACCTCCTTTCCAGAGGTCTGAATGCTCCAGACTTGGTTAAGAGTGAATTGTGGTGGAAAGGTCCTGATATTTCAAGTCTCGTGTACATGCTGAACTTCCTCAAAAGTGTACTGATGACATTCAGAAGGCATTTAAGACTTCTGTGGCAAAAACTCTCCTGCTCTCATCTGAAATTGATTAATTTCATAAGATTGTTTCTGTAACAAATAACTTTTGTAAACTAATTCGTATTATTAGTTATATTTTCAGATTCATCAAAAATGCCAAGTTACCAAGTGACAAACGCATCACTAGGCCTTTAACTCGCCAGGAACTTACTGGAGCAGAGATATGGTTATTAAATACTGTTCAAAAAATAGATTTTCCTGTTGAATTTAAAAATTTATTAAAAAGTGAACCTGTACCTTGTAATAGCAAACTTGCTTCTTTAAATTGTTTCATTGATAAAAATAATATTATTCGTGTTGGAGGTAGATTACAAAATTCATCTTTGTCTTTTAATGAAAAATATCCTATAGTGTTACCAAGTAAAAGTGTTATAACTTTAATGATCGTAAGGTATTATCATAATAAATACTTTCATATTGGTTCTAATAATTTGCTATATCATGTTCGTCGTAAATATTGGCCACTTAATGGTAGAAATCTTACACGTCAAATTGTACATAATTGTGTAATTTGTTTTAGAAATAGACCTGTGATGTCAAATCAATTGATAGGTGATTTGCCCAAAGAAAGGGTAACTCCACTTTTCCTTTTAACAACTGTGGTGTAGATTTCTGTGGTCCATTTTTGATTAAATACAAGAAACAAAGAAAAGGTGTATTGAATAAGTTTTATGTTTGCATATTTGTATGTATGGTTACGAAAGCTATTCATTTGGAATTTGTGTCTGATCTTATTTCCCAAGCATTCATTGCCTATTTAAAAAGATTCTTTGGTAGAAGGGGCAAGAGTTCTAAAATCTTCTCGGATAACGGTAAAACTTTTATTGGTGCAAATGTGGAATTAAAAAAATTATGTGAGTTAGTTAAATCTCCCGATGAAACACTAAATAGCTATTTTAATGATGAACGTATTAATTGGCATTTCATTCCTCCTAGGTCTCCTAATTTTGGTGGATTGTGGGAATCCGGAGTGAAATCATTTAAATTTCATTTAAAGTGCATAGCGGGAAATTCAAATTTAACCCTTGAAGAATTCATCACTTTACTTGCTGAAGTAGAAGCTGTGTTAAATTCCCGCCCTCTAACCCCTCTTTCTTCTAAATTTGATAATTTTGAGACTCTTTCTCCAGGCCACTTTCTAATAGGAAGACCAATTACCGCCACTGTTGAACCCCAATATATTGATTTTACGGAGAACACTCTATCAAAATGGCAAAGAGTCACTCGATTAACTCAACAGATTTGGAAAAGAGGTTACCTAAATAATTTGCAACAAAGGAGCAAATGGAAATTTAATAAAAATAACGTGGAAATAAGAACTCTTGTTTTAGTTAAAAATGAAACCCTACCAGGTACCAAATGGATCACAGGTAGAATTGCAGATATTTTCCCTGGGAAAGATAATAAAATTAGAGTTGTTAATATTGAACTTCCTGATAGAAAAATAATTAAAAGAAATATCAGAGATGTTTGTATTTTACCTATTGTATAAAAAATGTGTTAATTATCCATTATCATACTTGTATTATTTCTATATTAGTGTATTTACATTTATTATTTACATTTATTTACATTTGTTATTTTTTACCTATATTTCATTTGATTTAACATGTTTTATTGTATTTTTATTCTCAAATTTTTATTCTTTTATTTGTTGAAATAAGTATTTCAACGGGGGCCGGGATGTTTGTACCACGTGACACTTCCGGATTCAATGTATAGGGTCGCCCCCTACATCCTGTTTGAAAAAAGGTCACTTTATCAGTCCTACTCATACGGAGTAGACGCTCTCTAACGTTCCTTGTAACTGTTGATACTTAAAGTGTTAATCGTAATAAATTTATTTTTATAATTAATATGGATTAAGTCCATTATTCTCGAATAGTTCAATATCGACGAATTTCTTCTTGGCATACCGCCATAACATAGATGATAGATGTGCCAGATACTTACGTTTAGCACTACGATGTGACGGAACTATCTTTAAACCATAAACATAATTTAGGCAAAAACAGCTTTTCTTTTCTTCTAGATAAATTGGTGGAATCATGGACATGAAGTTATAACTAAACGATTTATATGAAATCAAGTGAAACTAATATTCTTTGCGAACTTGCTGGTCCCCTGAGGCAAATAATCAATAAAAAGTTCTATCTATTTATGAATATTTACTGTGTTATGTAAGATTAGAACACATTAATTTAAAACCAAAAAGATATGAAGATAAATTTGAATAATTATAAGAAATAGATCCTTATTTCTAATTTATTATCTATCTCTGTGGCTATTAATAATAAAGATAAATGTGTATGGCTGAGTGTGCGTTGGCGATTAAAGACGGGAAGACTATTTAATCTACTACAGCCAAATTTGGCATATTTGTTATATTATAAGAAATATGCACATAGAAACAATTTTTTGAAATTTTCATTAATTTTGTTTTAAATTTTAATTACTTTTATTGAATGGAAAAGAAATTTAAGCTGAATTATGATGTTATCCCAAAAATATTATTTCCCAAAAATGAATTCCGCTCCAGTCCAAAGTTTAAAAAATGTCTATTTAATGATACCAATTTAATAAACGTGAGGAATTTTTTGAATTTTAATAGTTTTTTTTATTTATTTGTCAAATTAATAAAATATTTCATCGATTGCCTTTTTCTCCTTTGTTAAAAGTTACTGAAAAAGGATTTTTGTTGCATACCTGGGAAGTTTACAAGGCATTTAAAAAACAATGAAATTAAATATGGCAAAATTTAGATTATAGACGAACCGGATATTTGCATTTTTAATAACGCTATGGTGCAATGGGAATGTTCATGTACAAAATAAATATAACTTTTAAACATATTTTGTAAATATACTTTAAATAAGAAAATTAAAATAAACAGCTTTAATACCAGAAAATTCAGTGGAATGATGGACACAATTTTACCTAAACGATTTATCTGAAATGAAATATTTTCAGCAAACCATCTGGCCGCTTAAAAAGACTAGGTGATAATAAAAGTGAATTCTAGAAATATCAAATTGAAGATGAGATAGATTGAGAGGAAAAAACTGTTTTCGCTTGTATATTTTCTTCTGGAAGACTGCATGACCAACTTGTTGTTTCGTAGACAATCATTTAATCCGTTACGCTAATATTATTATTTCGAGATTTACAATTCTAGAAATCAGTCTTCAATAACAACTTCAAGATGGATTTCTTGAGTTTTAAACGTGAGCCGTTGTCCACATTACAAAAGTCAGCAACCGGAGGTTGCATGACAAAAGACATCAGAATTAATGATATTGTTGAGATGATGATCGACTTTTTTGAAATTTAAAGAATTTATTGTATTCTCCTGTTTGTGGGAATTAGTTTTCAGCTTGCCTTTGGAGTCGCTGCTTCGTCAGTGATGTTACAAGGTCTAATGAAAAGTTACAAATGCCACTAGAGAACGTTATAGGTGAGAGGCGAGGAAATATGCTTACATAACATACTTCCGCTTTGAAATTGTACAACTTCAATATTCAGATACTATATGAATTTCATATTACAATAAATTTGACAGAATTATCACAAAAAATGAATCATTATAATATAAATAAATACAAACAAAAATACTGAAATAATTCTTAAGTATACAAATTTACACTAATAAGTTAAAGTCTCTATATATTATTTACAATCATATACACTTATAAATCCATTTAACTTTTGGGGAGTAAACATATTTGACTAATACCTCTTTTAGTAACATCATTCGAAACTCTTATTTCAACAACTCTGACCAATCCATCCGAACCTTTAATTAATTCTTGAATTCTATCCATTCTTTATTTATATGGAGGCAAATCTGGATCTTTGATTACAATCATATCATAAGATTTACATTATTCTTAGCAAACAGCCATTCGTTTCTAAGATGTAAGTTATTCAAATAAACAGGTCTCCAATTTTTCCAAACTTGTATTCATTTAATTAATTTTTGTCGTTTCGACAAATAATAATCTGATTTTTCAAATAATTGTGGTTCGGTGATTGAAATTATTGGACGGCCAACTAAGAAATGTCCTGGGGTCAAAATTGTATAGTCATTAGGATCCGTAGATAAAGGTATAATAGGTCTACTATTTAGAATACCTTTGATTTCTGCAGTTAATGTTAAAAATTCTTCAACTGCAAGTTTTATTGAGCCTACTGCTCTCTTTAAATGAAATTTAAAAGATTTAACTCCTGATTCTCACAAACCTCCAAAATTAGGAGATCTAGGGGGAATAAATTTCCAATCAATACTTTCTGTAGTTAGATAATTATTTAAAGTATTATCAGGATTTCCCATTAATTTTTTCAATCTTTTTAATTCTGAATTTGTACAAACAAAATTTCCTACGTTATCCGAAAATATACTGGCACATTTACCGCGTTGGCTAAGAAATGCTTTAAAGTTTCAATTAAAGCATTAGACGTTAAATCGGTAACTATTTCCAAATGCATGGCTTTAGTTGAAAAAAAAAAAAATGAATACTACAATATAAATCTTTTGAAAAATACCTTTGCGTTGACCTTTATATTTAATTGGGAATGGTCCACAAAAATCGGTACCACAACTTAAAAATGGTGGACTAAGAGTTACTCTTTCCGCTGGCAGATTTCCTAATAATTTAGGAAATCTGCCAGAATCAGGCCAATCAATGCTCGGAATTACTTCAAAGCTGATAATCAATGAATATGTGTTTGCGTATATGAATGAATGCGCAGTGTGTTAAGACACTACACATCAACCCATATGATCTTTAACTACCAACCTTGGTATTTGCATATTTACTTTGGAGAATGAGAAAGTATACCATGACAGAGTTATTTCTGAAATTTTAATTATTTAAAAATTAAGCTAACATTTGGAAATTTCCTGAGATAATTTCTGAAAATATTACAGAAAAAATTGTTTTTTAAATCCTCTTAAAAATGGCTATTTTTCATTCATAACAATGTTTTAACCTATAAATTGTTTCTATTTTTAATAATTAAAAAAAATATTGTAACTATTTTTTAACAATTAATTTCTCACAAAATGAAAGTAGAATTTAACCTGCAGGAACACGTTAAGAGTGTACCAGTGCTTTGTGTAGCACATGTTGAAATGGAAGCGTAATGTTGTGGAATAAATATAAAAAGTAATATTTTCCACATAACTCTGCAACAGCTGATTGCAAATCAGAAATATATATAGTAAAATGAACAAAGAATCGTAAGGCTTCTTTAATAATACGAGTTACTTGACTATCGGAGTTTGAAGTTTAAATATATTTTTGGCTGAGAAGTTAAAGAGAGCAAGGCACTCAAGTATTTAATTGAAAATATTAGTACGCATTACTCATGGCGAACCAGCTGGCCGTCAAAAGCGGCTAGTAATTAATAAATCTGAAAAGATTACTTACAATTCGACAAATTTTAGTATAGCTGTTACTCAATTTTAGAATATCACAAATAAAATCATTAGAAATATTAGATAGGAAAACCAATCCACAAGAAGTTTTAACTTCTTTCAAGAAATCATTATTTGTATTCAAATTTACAGCATCGCTTTTATGGGGAATTTCTGACTATAGTAAATTGTGGTCCATTGAACAGAATTTGACTGTTTATCAAATTGGTTGCTGAAGTTCCCCTGGAGATTATCAGCTGGATTGTCTACAGATTTAATATGTCTCCAGTCATAATTGGGACAAAAATTGTTAATTCTTTTTAACACGGTTAGAAAGAAGTCTAGTTTTTCTGGTGGAGTTTTTATCCAAGCTAAAGTAATTGTAGAATCTGACCACATATAGATGTGATTTAATGTCACTGATAAAATCGAAATCACTTTTGATGTGCTAAAAGTAATGCTGCTGCCAGCTCCAGACGAGGTATTGTTGATTCCTTGATTGGACACACTCGAGATCTGCAGCACAAAAGACTTGTTTTCACTTTACCAGATTTATTTTTTGAGCATACATAGATGACTGCACCATAGGTCTTATTTGAGGCATTACAGAAGCAAAGTAGATCTATGGTAGTGGGATTTTCGATGATACCATATCTTTGAATTTTTAACTGGTTCACAGCCAGCAAGTCCTTTAAGAATTTTGACCAGTCATTCAAATCGTTTTTTGAAATTATGTCATTCCAATTTAGCTTTTGTTGCCAAAGTCTGAAGAAACATCTTAGCACTACTACTTATAATTGGATTGATAAGACCCAAAGGATCAAACAGTCTTTCATAAAATACATGGTTTTACATTATTTGGTTTATTCGAATTAAGAAGAAAGTTTTTTGGGTTATTTATTGCGTCTTGAAATTCTTTGTGGAATTTATTTCTAGGGTTTTTCCCTAATTGGTCAAGTACCATCGCTCTTGATTCTAAAATTTGCAAGAGCTCCTTCATTAAAGGTATTTCTTTTGACTGTACAGATAATACATATGCCTTTCCACTCTCTTTGTCGAGTCTTTCTAATGTTATTACTAATATAGTAATAACATTATTACTAATATAACATTTGTTAAGTTATTGCATTCTAAATTCAAACTTTTTAAAGCTCTCTGACTTTTGCTTATTATGTTTGTGATATTTCAAAAGCCTTTTGAGGACTCAAAATTTAATTTTTCTAGTTTTAGCATATTTCGAATGTGAATATCAACAACTGCTCGCTTACTTTGAAAGCGTTCTTCGGGAGCAGCAACAGTGAATCTAACGTATCGTCACTTGTTTCTATAAATTTAGCTTCACCACGCAGGGCGGCTTTTAAATAAAATAACTTTTGATCATTTTTTAATTTGGTGTTATCGTTTATTAGACACATGAGATGAATTTTGAAATTATTGAATTCTTCCATTTTTTCGTAAAATAGCGGTAAGGGAATTTCAGGAAGTTTCGATTTTAATTTAATATGATCGACATAAGCCTTAAAATTTGAATTTTGATCATTTTTATCAGGAATTTCATTTTCCTTAACATTATAATTAGAGAGTAAGCATTTGAAACTTCCATCTATTTCGTATCTTTCTTCATCCGACTCCAATATTTCTTGGTCGTACTTCTAGTTTAATGCTTCATCATTGTCAATTTGTAAATACTCCTTGAATAAATTTTCTATTTCGTTTTTCATTTCTGCCAAACTTGCCAGCTTTTATTCACAGCTGAATATTTTCTTCTTCGATCGCTGAACTGCTATAAGCAAATTTTTTAATCGTAGTTAATTTCGCTTTGATCCTTTCATGGATTCTATTCAAGTCTTTTGCTCTTTGAGCTTGATTTTTATACATATTTTCGCTTTTATTCGTCTCCAGGATCAGAATGTTGAGGTTCCGATGATGAAGGACCTTTTTGAAATTGAAAGAATTTATTGATTCTCCGCTTTGGGGGAGTTAGTTTTGAGCTTACCTTTGGCGTCGCTGCTACGTCAGTGATGTAACAAGGCCTAATGAAACGTTACATATGCTGCTAGAAGGAATTATAAGTGACAGGTGGGACAATATGCTTACGTAAGAGGTATTAATTAAATTTATAAGGGTCAACTTGCACAGCTCATATTCTATGGAATCGGATGCCAAATCAATATTTTTGAAACTTTATTCTTCGACGACCGCAGTTTAGTCCGGCTTGTGTAAGCATTTTATATCCCTAGATAATTCATATAATGAGGCTATTCTTTTTATTGCTAGTTAGCTTAAAAAGAATAGCCTTAATGAGGCTATTCTTTTTATTGCTTTCACATTTTAACTTAATTTTAGCTTTATCTACAATTTTTTCAAATTAATTTTTTTAAAGTTTAATTACTATCTGAAGTGTACTTTTATTTCATTTTACTTTTAAATATGCATAGATTAAAAAAAAGATTTTTAAAACTAATTGCATATATATTTTTTTAAATAATTTTCTTCGATACTTACTCTAAGGAATTTATATATATATGACTTTTACACTGGACAAATCCTTCTTTTTCACCACACTTTTGATGTGTTTCTAACATATGAATTTACAAAATGCTCTGTTACCTTTTCTTCGGCAAAAAGTGTCTCAAGATAACATGTAATCCACTATATCCACATGGATTACTTGTTTAAATCGATTTTCGAACATGACGTTCCCTTATCGGAAGTCGAAGTTTTAACTTTAAGGATCCTAATAAGCGTATAATTCAGTCAAGTTTATTCGATTCCATTTCTACTATTTTTTTAAAAATCTTACGCAAAAAAGAAAGACGGGGGGAAACACTACGTTATGCTTATCAATGAGGTACACAAGTATCAAAATGAAGAAAATGGTATTTCGGGCAAAAACAACAATGTGAATGAACTCCTTATCAATAATGGAGAAGAAAAAGGATCTCTCAATCTTATCACATAATTCAAAGTATGAAAATAATAATAATAAAAAAAGAGAATGATTTAAATGCTTGCTGAGAAAAAGAGTTAAAAGGCAAGAAAAAAAAAGTTAGAGAAAGACGTTATAGAAAAAATGTGTCCCATTAAATTTAATGATAAATTTTAGACATGAGCATATTTTTATTCCCGGCAACGACGATT
Source organism: Argiope trifasciata (assembly GCA_026543055.1). Taxonomy (NCBI): domain Eukaryota; kingdom Metazoa; phylum Arthropoda; class Arachnida; order Araneae; family Araneidae; genus Argiope; species Argiope trifasciata. The sequence continues at coordinate 402,034 of JAPMOQ010006322.1, read as the reverse complement.
ATGTCAAATAGTCCAAATATAAATTACGTAATATTTTAATAGGTAAGCATATTTAATAATTAAATAATATTTTATCTAGATATCTTTAATACAAGAAAAAAAATATTTTTAGTTATATTTTGTTTTTCAACGAAGAGGAGTTTAATCTCTTTAAACTTTATAGGAGAAGAATTTCGGAATTTCTCTAGTATCATCGTTTTTAATTTTACCAACTTGACACAGCAATTAATTAAATTTATATATAAGTCATAGCAAGCATTGTGAAAGAAATTGAAATAGAACCATTCAAATAACTGTGTACATAAAAATTGGAATAATCTATAAAACATATAACAGCTTTGTTTATGCAATTTTATGCTAACAATTTTGTTATGAATAAAAAAATGTTTTTATTAATTTTTTTTAATTTTTTCTTTTTAATTCTACATCACGTTTTCCAAATTTTTAAATTCAACATTTTAACGAGGTCTTTTGTATCATTATCAATTTAAAAACGTTTGTCTATAACTAAATAAATTACCAAAGTATTAAAAAACTTAGTACGAACTACTATATGATATGTTATATAGTACACCAGTAATTTCTATCTATAATTAATGTGATCAGAAATCTATTACAAGCGAGATATTAAAAGCGTGAAGAAACATTTAAGTGTTACAAAAAAAAGTTTCATTATTATATTGCCGAAATATCAAATATTTTCAAGTCGAAATATCAAGTACATTTTTATATTGACGAAATATCAAGTATATTACAGTGCTACCTTTAATATTCTTGATTTTATTACCTAATATGATTTCTGGTAATAACTAATATTTGCAGAAATAATGTTATAAAGGTGTTAAGACAAAGTTATAATCAATTTTTTACTGTACATTTCCGTTCTTGTTTTCTATCGACAACTAATTTAATCTACTAAGTAGGACTTAATTTCCTTTTCAAATCAATCTTTGCTGAAAATAAAATAACATAATAAATATTCTTGAAAATTTTTACTATCAATAAATTGTGACTTAACTCTATTCGACATCAAGTTTAGAAAGCTGCAGAAAAAGCTTCTACAACAGAGGTGTCCAAACTACGGCCCGCGGGCCAAACCCGGCCCGCGGAGGGTTTTAAAATATAATGATGTTTTCGCCCAAACCATTTCATTTTCATGAAGGTATATCGAAAAACTACGTGGCCAACAAAACGGAGATGTTGTACTTGACCAAACACAAATGTCTATCGCGCTGTTAAGTTATAAGACTAAACAAAAAATATATATTTCGGTAACTCAAACATAAAAGAAATTTTATACGCATGTGAATTTTGACGATAAGCAGAGTCTTATTGTTTTGTTGTAAATAAAGCATCAGCAATTTTGAGTAGTTCGCTTAAAGAAGCACTTAAGTATAAATAAACAAATATCGTTTTGATTTCGATAACGTTTTCATGGAATTATTGCACGCGCACAGTAGCGTACCTAAAACTTTTGCCGCCCGGGGTGGTCCCGTTGCTGCTGCGTATAGCCAGGCGCTCGTCGCCCGTCGGTGCAGCGCGGGAAGTATAGAAAATTCCTCCCCCAATATGTGCCGCCCGGTGCGAGAGTTTCCAAATTTGAAGAAATTTGCTCGTAAATTCATTTCAATGTTTGGGACTACTTACGTGTGCGAACAAACTTTTTCTCGAATGAAGTATCTCAAATCAAAATATAGAGCAAATTTATCTGATGATCATTTGCAGTCATTGCTTATGATTGGTGTAACAAATTTTGATCTCAACTATAAAAACATTCTTCAACAAAAAAAAAATAGTTTCATCATTCGCATTAGAAGTTGCATGAAAATATTTCAATTTATATAAAATAATTAAATAATGATACTTTGTTTGTTTAGTATTTTGTATTTTCAAGTTACAATAAAATAGTATTAATGAATAGTATTTAATGCTACTTTACTCATAATGATATTTTTCAATTTGTATATACATGTGGCCCGTATAACATGGATCTAATTTCGATCCGGCCCGTGCCGCGAAAAGTTTGGACACCTCTGTTCTACAATGAATTATAAAAGGCGATTATTATAAGCGATTATACTATTGCTATAAACAAGAAAAGAAAATGTAGACGTTTCAGATCAAAATCATGAACGATACAATTTTTTTCCTACTAAATAAATATTTTATTAACAGTTGGGTCGACGGTAAATTATTAGCAAAAGTCATTACTACCTGCAAATAAAAATGGCGTTTACCCTAATCAAAAATTCAATGCATATCGATAAATCATCCAAATGAATTTTACAGCGCATTCGGTCACGTAAATCGGAAATATAAATATCCGATTCATATCAAATGAATTATCTATTTTTTTAAATATTATTTTATTTTGCAGAAAACAAGGTCATACTTGATAATTCGCTGAAACTATGATACAGGTACACTGTTTTCATTTTTTCGCACCAGTTTTTATTTTTATTTATTTATCTTTTTTCATCAATTCATACAGATGATGTTTTTTTTTTTTTTTTTCTCTTTTACACAGTCATCGCGAAAGAAGATTTGGTTACCTTTATCTGCTCAAAAAAAGAGAGAAGGAGAGAGTTTCTTTAAAAGGTTATACGAATTTTATATCTTTCATGCTTATATTTAACACACAATCGAGATAATTTGCATTTTTACTTAATAATAAAATATTGCTTTTGTGCATGTATACCAGATAGTTGAAGGGAGAACATTTAGCTGGTTTAACGCGTAAAGTCAATGCACGCAATTGTATGCACCAGTCACGCAATTGAGATTAATCTTCTACTTTTACAGCTTTTTTGTGTGTTTTGTTTCATTTTCTGGTACTATGAACTCCTATCAACAATGTATTTACATGGAGAACAGGAAGATTTAATGCAGCGGATATTTTACAATGAAGAATGATTCTTACATTTCCACATATCTCCTCCCACCACACGATTTGGACACTCCTAAATATTTTTCCACTCATAATATAAAAAGTAAAATAAGAGGTAAAATACAGAAGTGACCAAAATTATTTAAATCTTTTTCACTTTCGATATCTGATAGCTCATAACAACAATTTTATTAATTGGAATAGATTTATATCATTTTCCAAATAGTTTAACTTAGAATCTAATGAAATAATTTTTATGATGGATATTTTGTATTGGAACAGGAATAATTAAGCTGTAAAGAAAACATAGAAACAATGATATAAAAATTCTCACTTATAGTGGTATTTTGGTAACTTTTAACATCAATTATAGCTTTCGAATATCATTCCATGAATCCACCAGTTTTTATTTTTATTTTCTCTGCTGTTACAATATATCATGAATGAATCATCGTTTCATTTATTTGAGTTTTTTTCAGATTATTTCGTAGATTTTTAATTAAGATCTTATCTACTCCCAAATCATTCCAATAGTAAAACGCAATTGTCTTGAAGGGAATTTTTAGATATGATTGCAATATGACAGAGAATTGAATCCTGATAAATTTTTAAATTCTTCATTATCTGAGAAAAGGTCACATAGAGAGGACAATAGTTTCAGAATGAGTGTTTCATTTATGCATTTTTGAGCATTTATAATCCCATTAATTTATACAAATGTTTCGTTGCTATACAACTTTAAATCATAATACTAAGTGGGCACTTAACAGCATTTATAATGCATTAAGATGAAAATTTTCCTTTTTGTCTATTCATACTGCTTTAATTTTCTGCCATCCAGTTAACATGGGTTTTGATCAGTTAATCTTCCTTTCGGATTTATAATGGGAAAATTAATAAATCTTCAAAACAAATTAATAAAATCCTATAGGTTCCTTCATAGCCATTATTTTCTATTGGCATGCGGTTAATAATACATTATACTTATTAGAAATATAAAAGAAAATTTGTGAAGACTATTCCCACTGTTTATTTTACACATTGCGTAAAATTTAATATTTATAATTACTTTTTAAACAGGCTTCACAAGATTAAAGTCGTAGTGGAGAACTATGAACCTGTTGTTAAAAGATTTTATAATGCATAATTTACATAAAAAAGTTGAGCATGATTGGTTAATTAAATAAAACATTTCAATAAGTATTTTTTAAAAAATTATTTACTGTAAAAAGTATGAACAGCATACATTTTACATCCATATGCTATTTTAGGGAATAACCAAATAGACTCTCTCACTCAAGTCTTCATTGCTTTTATTTTTATAAATAGTCTTTTATTACCTCCAAAAATTAGTCATTATGGATAAAAAAGTTCCTAAATTTCATTTTGCTTGAATACATCAGTAGAAAAACAATATGAAATTCAGCCTATATATACGGGATTAGACGCAGGAATAATGAGTCATACAAGGAAAAGAAAGAAAACGGAGGCACGGATTCAAAAATATACGATTATTTTGTGAAAAGCATCATCTAACTCAGTAGAAAGAAAAAAAGCCGAAGAAAATACAGAAAAATTGACAGAAGCATTTTAGTACCAGTCTAGAATTATAGAAGCATTAGGTAAAATCGCAAGGTGTATAACTGCCTAGTAGACGAGAAAAAGATAGTCAGAGTAAGTAAATGAAACGGAGCAAACGCTCGAAGTATCATGAAAGAAGGTAGCAAAATCTGTGGACATCTATATGTAAGATGACTTCCAGATTGATGTCCAAAGGAGCTATAGAAATTTCAACTCACAATCTTTTTGAAGCAATCAAAGAAGTCACAGGGCTAGAATCAACTAAAACGATATCAATCTGAAGATTAGCGAAAACTATAATTTGTTATTACCAAAAGTAATGAAGAAAATAGACAAAGAAAATCAGAAACAGGATGAGATATGTATTTATTAGTATCAGAGGCTTATACAGACGAAAATAGAGAAGAAATAATTAAACTACTTCCAAGAAAAATCCCACGAATTTTTCCTAAGCGGAGCAACAGAAAATACCCCCCTGCCCCTTTAAAGATGTCATTAAAGTCTTAACAATTGATATGAACACCGAGGTAATCATTGCAGCACTCAAAATTAAAAATTACTAAACAAAAAGAATAACTCAAATTAAGAATTTTAAAAACCACTCCCATTTCCTAATCAAAATTAGTAAGACCAATACTTACAAACATTTTCAACTATCTAAAACTCAAGATAGAGCCATACAGAAAAAGGCCCTCAATTGTTATAATTGCCCAGGATTTCATCACTCCACATTCAAATACATTACGAAATCCTGATTCATTCAACTACGATGATGATTACTCCACAAGAAATTGTCCAACTGAAGAAAAAGCTCAAAACTCTACCGACAAAATCTGTGGAGAAAAATAACGCGAATAAAAAGCATTCATAATTATCACTTAAATCAACACCTCCAGGAAATCCTATGCAGATGCAATAGCATCCAAACAAAAGAATAACCAAAGAAAGAAAACAGAACTACAGCAATAGAAATCCGAGATCTAAGAGATATGAAAAAAAAAAAAAAAAAATCAACTGATATCCTTAAAGAAGTAAAAGCCCTTGTCCGAAAATTCGCAGTTATCCTTGAAACAGAAAGACTGGCGAAAATCGTGAAGAAAAAGACCATATCTTTTCCTAAACATACGTTTAGGTGTGAATTAGGCTCGACGAAACAATATAGCCTGTTGATAGATAAAGGACGCGTGACTCCTTCTTCAGAATGTTTATTGTTGGCCAATGGATTCTAAAAACCTCCGCGATTGCGTTAAGTTGTTCAATCATAGCTGTTTCGAAACAATGCCCATAACAGTATCTCTCAACAACCATGATTTAATTCGATAAAACAGATGTTTACATTTAGCAATTGAGTTAATTCCGAAAACGAGAACACCCTTCCGCGTCTCATCCTTTAGCAAGATAGAATAATCGAAAAGTGATCATCTCAGAATAGTGAAAGGAACAGTACACCTAGATTTAAAGAAAGAAATTAGGTGGAATATCACCAGTTAGCAAGCATCGGTGATACAGGGTCACTGAATCCATATGCAACATATAAAAATCACTATTTATATTGAAAACTATAATAAAATTTTAAAATTAAGCGTCTATAATAATAAAGATGAATGTGTTTATTTGACAGCCTACAGACCAGTCCGTTTTATTTACAATTCCCAAATGTGACACAGAAAGCTGTGTCTTATTTATCGCAAAAAACGCCGAAATTTCTACATTTACATTTCAAAATGGAAATAAATTATTTACTACATTTAAAACTACATTTACTTTTTAAAAGTAAAACTGAATTTCACGTTGAATCGGAGTAATTTTCATTGAATACTTCTTTGAGACATTGAATACATTATAAAAAATATATTTTGTGTACATATATGAATGCAGTGCTGAAGGAGTTGATTTTCTGAAGCCATATATGTATATATAGGTTTGGTTGCAGGGGAATAAATCCTGTTTATTGAAGTTTTTTTTATCTCTCTCATATTTAATTCACATGTAAATCTTATTGTAACTGATAAATTATAGGGATCTATAATACATTGAATAAAGCTTCTATAATAACGCGCCAGTCGAAATTTATGATATAAAAAACTTCATATGAAAACAATATGATCATATGACCTTAATTACACATAATTATTAAAAAGTGTCTTCCATACTTTTTTTCGAGTTTATAAATAAACTTTTTTTCTTTTTAAAATCGTTTTAAGTTCTGCTCGACATGACCATACAACTCAAACCATTTGGAATAAAGATTAGTTTTTGAACTGTATAAAATCAGTTTTGCAAGCTAAAAAAATCCAGACGTCTTATTAAACTTTTCCAGCAAGTCAATGTTTGTGAATTTGCTGCCCATCTCTTTCAAAGTCATGAATTCCGTGAGATTACTTTCGTAGCTGAAAAATATTCGTGATCTAAGATTGGTAACTCGCGAGTTTGTCATTATCGGCAGACAAACCGATATCATTAAGTATGATAATTCAAAATTGTAATTCATTCCATTCAATTTTGAATGAAAAACCGAATCTGTTCACCGTACGATATATCTGCTTCATATATTATTTAATTTTACAGTCATGATTAGTTTGGCGGGTAATATTAATAACTAATTTGACACACAGCTACAGCATATGAAACAAGTTTTTATTTTATGATTGCAAAAGGCTGGAAAACAAGATGTAAGCAATGGCATGGAAATAAGATGATGGCTAAGCAAACTATTCTTGTAACACAAAAAAGTATGATAAAAGCAAATTTTACCTTGCATAACACTCAATTTTTATTATGTTCAAAAAAGAGGAAAAGTCACTAATTCCTTCCATTTATTAAGTTTCATGACTTAATATTATGATTATCACAGCCAAGCAAGAATAATACAAATATAGAATACAAACAATACATATGAGAGGAAAAAGCGAGGAAAGTAAATAATTGTAGACCAATGATGCTGAAATGTTTAGATATACATTTTGTGTTTGATTGAGGAACAAAAATTGATATATATGTATTTTTTTTTTTTATAAAGCTGGATAAATAACTTTCCAATTCTATAATTAAGCACAGAATTTTATAATATAGCTGATCCTGGATATTTCTGTCTTAAGCTTTAAAATAATACTGGTATGAGGACTATATTAATTAAAAAAATATTTCTAGCCTGGAAATTCTAGTGATAAAAAAAAGAGAAAGAGCGAGAAGGCACTTTGAAACCTATATGTTACACATTTACTAAGACACAAAAGTAATTAATAATAAAAAGAAAGACTAAAAATGTTTCAGTCCATTACTTTCATCAATTTCAATTACTTGTGTATTGCCTGGAAACAAGATATAAATTATATTAAAAATGCAAACTATTTAAAACTTGAATTATGTTTCCATTAAGATTTTCCTTCCCAGTGACCTTTGCCTGCCAAGTCACATACCTTCCCATTAACCTAAAGAGTCCCAATCTTCCTATTTTAGGCCTTGTTTAGAGAAGATATACTTGCTTTTTTTTTCTCTTTAGTCATACATGCTTGTCTAAATTTGCAAGAAACAATTATATTTAATAGTTGATATTTTTTCAAAAATTATTGGAAATACTCGAAAAAGATCACAGATGGATTTGAACAACTATTTATTACTTAAATGAATACAATAATGTGTTTAAAATTATGCTAATAGCCTATTCTATTATTAAAATAGAAATTTTTTGGAAATTTTATAAAAATTTCCCAAGGGCCTAATTTTGATAAACTAAAATTAAAACATTAGTGCTAAGCTTTAAGACAGAAAAATAAAGTCAGGCACTAATCTGCACCCTCATAAAAAGATTTTATTTTGCAAGTATTGAGTCAGTTTTTCACATGATTTTTATAATTTAAGAGTGATGTGTACATGACAGGTGGAACATATGATATTCTAAGAATCAATAAATTAAGTATTATACAGTTAGAGTAGATTTAACATCTTTGTTCACAACATAAAAACGATGTTTCTTTCCAAAACATCCCCAAATCACGGCAATATTTTCAATCACAATGTTTATTGGAACAGTGCAAAGAGCTCCAATTAAACACAAACAGAATTTAAAGAACCCTAGACGATATAAACTAAAGGATTTGAGTACACCAAATATGTACATATAAATATTCATGGCTCCCACAAAAGCACAAAGGAAATCAATAATTTGCCAACAAGGTATGGGACAAAGACCAGCAAGTATTATATTAGAAGTGCTGAGAGGTATAGTAGCCCAGGAATACAGCGCACAAGCAAGAAAGACTTTATTTCGGAAAGGTATCACTGGACTGTGGACAACTAAGAAAATTCCCTGAAGCCATCTTTTTCTTTGCTGTAGGAAATCCCATAACGTGAATGGACTTTTCTCCCACATTTCGCCTTCAATGAAGTTGAAAGTATAACCTTCTTTGTATGCCACCATACTGAAGAAACAATCTTCGGCAACAGATCCATCCAAGCCATGATCAAATGAGACTTTACGTTCTGCTCCAGCTTGAGTAACAACATATGATCCTTTCCAACTAAATAAAGGCCTGTGGAAAATCTGAAACTGGAATCTTAGCTTTCCCATATCATCAGCTACTCTGAAACTGTCTGCCAGAGTTGTCATCCAATTTACAACATTTTCATTTGCATAAGTAATCATGCCCTGACCAAATTGGTATTTTCCATCCAGGACAAAATTTATTATTCCCTTTAGGGAGTTTTCGGTTAAAACCGTTTCTTCGTCCAAATGAACAATCCAATCTGAATCACTTAAGACATTAACATCATCTTCTAAACAATATTGTAGAGCTCTAGCTTTAAATAATGCACCTGATTTAGTTCTATAAGTAGATGGGACAACAATTTCCCGAATTCTGGGATGCCTAGGTAAATTAAGTGGTTTGTCTGTAACGATTTCAAACAGAAAATTTTCCAGGCCCACATCAAGGCATGTATTCATATTACGATTTACATTGTTTTTCACTAGCTCTGGATAGTCACCTCGTGTAACAACACGGATTGAAATAAATGGTGCCAAAAGAGGCGATCCTTTAAGTTGTACTTTTTCTGGAAAAGCGTTAAAAAACAGAAGTCCAAAACAGTTACAGAGGCATTGTGGTAATGCAAGGAAAGTCAAAAAACGTAATAAGTATAAAAAGATGGCCGGAATATAACCATATTTTTCAAATGGATCTGGATAGTTAGTATCACAGGATCCAAAGCATAATCCACCAGCAAAAATCTCAAAAACGAAAAGCAGGGTTATAAATAATGCACAGTGTAGAGCATGTTTTACATTGCTGCTTAGATTTATATGTTTAGTCAGAAAATCACCTAAAATGAAATAAAAATAAATTAGTACATTGATAAAAACAATAACATGAAAAAGTACTGAAATCAATACATACATTTCATTGCAGATTATATAAACAGATTTTTAACACAAACTGACAGCAAAGAAAAGCTACATATACTCCTTATGGTGAAAAAAGGCTTCTCGAATTAGATAAGCTAGTTTATTATGTCTCAATACTTAGAAAATACTTTAGATTTAATTTTCATTATATTCATAAGTTGAGCCTTAGATTATTTTTTATCTAAGAATCTTTTTCACTGTTAGACTGATAAAAGTTATTGAGGCTGACAAAAAAGAAAAGGGGATTATTTTGAAGCATGAATATCTTCAAAACCATCATTGAAGTTGCAATAAATTATGGCTGGAGAAATTTGAAATAAATTCCAAATTATTAACGATCTTGTGGAGATAATGGAAATTGAGTTTATTAAGATGTCAGAAATTCCTTCGATTTCTACAGGATGCATAGTAAGTTGCTACAAAAACTAAGTACTTTTAAGCACCATAGCCCCCCCCCCAAATGAAGCACCTTTGTAGGTGTACACATATGTAAACCTAGACATTTTCTAATCCTAGCTTTTTTTCTGCTCATATCATAAAGCATAATTTTTATCAGAAATTTTTTTTAATTAATTTCAAAAGTGCATTTTTAAAATTTTAATAATTTTATAATATTTGCTCAATATCTTCAATTGTAAAACAAATGTCTTTTTGGTTTTGACAAAAACCAGAAAAGGATTGGGGGAAAAAAAACTTTACCAAAATTTTAAGTGCATTTTTATAAGAGAACTATTTAGAACACTGCATGTAAAAGAAGTTCATACGTTTTTTGAGTTGCAACAAGTTTGGCACATTTCGTATTCCATTCTTTTGGAATAACCATTCCAATATTTCAATGCAATGCCCAGTGTTAAAAAAAACGAGCAAAAAAAAAAAAAAAAAAAAAAAAAAAAAGAAAAGTTCACTATTATTATCTTAACACAAGTTCAAGCTCTTGTATCCCTTTACTGAATGCTGCCATTTCATCCATGTTCTTTTTTGATATACCCAGTAAACAAAGATTTATGACTTATCGATTTTGCATATTTATTGAAATCGGATACAAAACGATCCTCTTATGCAGAAACAAAAACAAAACAAAAATCTTCTTTGCACTTATCTAGATAAATTAAGCACTTTTTAAGGAATTTTTATGACACTATGCACCCTGCTCTAAATGTAAATAATGTGAATCAACATCACAATATAGCAAAAAAATAAGAAATGTGAAGATAATTGCTGAAAAGCAAAGCCCATAATATATTTCTAGCAGCTTTTGCAAAATAGGAAATGCTTTTTATGACTGATGTAAAATTTCCTGACAGCTTTAGCATGTAAATTAAATACAATATAAGAAAGTATAACAATATGAAACAATTCCCTTCATTCTTCCTTTTACAAAACAGAATTAATCATAGATCTTGCTTACATTCACATACTCATCACTTACAATCAATGAGTTATTAATTATCTTTTTATTACAGTTATTCCACCTTGTTGGACATTTATGGCAGCTTTAGTTCAAAGATTTTATTTAAAAGTATTCATTTAAAAAATACTACGATTTGATAAATAACATCACTATATTAAAGGAATATTTTAAGTGTTTTAAAAATAAAAAATTATGAAATTTTAATTAAATCAAATTATGACTTTAACTTTGAAAAATTCATATAGTTAATATATATATCCTTCTACATATAGACTCTAAATCTAGTTATTGAAAGTTGATTAATTCTGCAATAAAGAGTTATCAAGTAATGTAATGTAACTTACAATGTCTGCCATGTTGCCCTGTTTCAGAAAAGCAACATAGTTTAGTATAAACTGATGACCATCTGGATAGGATAAAATGCCAAGGGAGGTATGATCCTATTTTGAAAACTACATTTTAGTTCAAAAAATAATTTTTTCCTCTAAATCCTAAAATTTATCAAAAATATTACTTTAAATAAATTAACATTTTATACTTACAATACTTAACTGGTTTTAGAATATAAAGAGAAAAATACTGGTTGTGAGACTGGGCATTATTGAGCAGATTTAAATTTTAATTCAAGAGTATTTTAGAAATATTTTATAGAAAAGAAACATATCAGAACAGTGCTCCAAAATTAGAAAATATTATTTTTTTGCCACAACTACACAAGTATAAGTACGTTATACATATAGGGAAATATGTAACGGGGGAGTTTTAAAAAAAAAAAAAAACAACAAAAAAAAAAAAACAATTTATTAGCTTACATATTCCTTTTAATAGATCTCTGAGGATGTAATTTTTATTAATTTTTGCATTTTGTCTAAAGTATGATAATGCAAGACCATATGCCAAATGTATCAGGTATAGTAATAATAAATTCATTTCCTTTTTAACTGTACAATTTTATTCAAAATATTTTTACTACTTTCAAATAAAATCTTCAAGAGCCAATTTCCTTCTATTCATCAATAAACATATATCAGCTATTTTTTATTACTTCTAGATAAATAATACTTGTATGATTTTAGAATATGTTTGTTGATTAAGGATAGGCATTTACACTAGCTATTATATTAATTTCCATATTTTAATGTTAATTTTTGAATTGGAAATTCAGTTTTTTGAAAATTATGAAATGCATTTAGAAGAAAATAGAATTTGTTTTATTTAACAAGGAAACTAAAATTTTCAAAGCAAAAAAAAGGTGCCAAAGAAGCTAGAGGAATAGGGAAAAGCCTATAAGTTGGTAAAAATAGTAATGAATAACAAATCTAATATGCTTAGAACATGCAATCATTAATATTAGAATCTTTAAAATTTAAATTCCATAATCAAAACCATTTATCTCGAATAATAAGATAATATAATGTTTGTATATTTAGGACAAACTGTTTGACCTAGAGCAACTGTGTTCAGCATGGGTATACTATGGAGGAAAGAAATGTATACAATGGAATAGTTTTAAAAAAGTTAAAATTAATTGGTAAACAAATAATCTGTGATAATACTCAAAACATAATTCCACAACTAATTCTTTACAGCATTTCAAAATTTAAATAATTATCTTTTTAATGGTATAATTTTATCCCAATTTTCATTATATTCAACTTATATACATATAAATACTAAAAGTTATATAGGCTTGAAACACAAGGCTGAATTTCATGAAGTAATGAATTTTATTAAACATAAATAAGAAAATAAATAAAAATAAATTTATAGAAAAAGTTCTTTAGATATTTACACTAGCGCAAAATTATTACAAGGAAATAATCATTAAAAGAAAATTAACCTCAAGAATAGTATAAATTAAAGAAAAAAGATGAAATCTGCATATTTGTAGAAATATGGCATATCGATACATACACATAATTTTCAACAGATTTCTCTACCACAAAGAAACTGAACATTTTCTAGTGTTTCCACAAATATTAAAAAGTATAAACTTCTTCTATGAATAAATGCTAAGGAACAAAAATTCTGCAGATTACCAATGCAGTTCATAAGGAGAATTAGAAAAACCACTTATATTGTTGCAAAAGAGAATGAGTAGTCTCAAACAAATTAATGAAGTGCTTCAGTTTTTCTTTCCTCCTTTCTTGATGGCATGACAATGAAATTGGACATAAGTAAAGTTAACAATAAACAGAAAAAATAATGGTAATTAAAATAACACAGTTTCGAATATCTTAGAGTCTGAAGGTTAAAATTATTTTATTCAGAGAATTATAAATATAACTCATAATTATTTAACTGAAAAAAAAATTAATTAAAAACCAATATTCCTTGAAAAAACAAATGCTTGCCATAGGTAATTATTGGTTTAAAAATATTGTTGTTTTAAAATATTTAAGAAAATATTTATTTCCTTTTTTTATGTCATCATGCAATTAATTCATTAAACAGAAAGTTTTTGCATTCAAGATAATTCAATTTTATTATTTAGAATCTTAGATTTTAAATACTGTAAATTGCTAGTTATTTGAAATATTTAGCTACTTCAGAAAACTATTATTTTCTTATACACCTAAGAATGATTATCTATATAATGTCCTACCTTTACATATCATGAGACAAAACCTACAATATAATATATCAATAATAATAAATTTATCAAACTTCATAAAATTATAATTTTATTTATAAAACATATAATGTATACTGTTTTTGATAATTATTCCATTATACCTAATATATGACCCAAGGAAATGAAGATTGTATTAAAATATAAGTTACAACAAAATGTCTGTAAAATGCTAATAGAATAATTATCACATGCTTAAATAAAATAAGCACAACTTATTTAATCATATTAGTTAAGATTCATTATCTATCAGTACAATTAATATACTATCTAGTTTTCACTTTATCATTGCAAATATAAAAATTATCTTGAAAATTAAATAATAGACATAAATTGAGCAAGATTCATTGGCAAATTAAACATATATATCAAACTTACCAGAAAGAACTTTTAAAAAAATATTATGCATAAGGAATTCATTTTCCAGAAATTTACTAGCCATTAATAAAATAAAGAATATTTCACTGCTGCAAAAAATGGTCTGGATGCTGACGTTTAAGCCAAATTCGCAAATTTTAATTATTTTTCAGTATTTATTTGCAACATCAGCAATATGTTAATCATATGGTGATCTAAACATTTTTCAGGCATTTGAAGTTATAAAGAGAAAAATGTATTGCGGTAAGAATAAACTTAGAAAGTATTAATTTATATGAAAATGATTCATCATTAAGTATATTACTCTACATGAAATAAAGAAAACCCATAATTTATAAGATTATTCACACTAGTGTAGGCATGCCGTAAATTAGGAAAATATTAAATGAAAATAAATATAGGCATATAAATTGGTGAGAATTTTAAAAATATGTAGTGGAACGTGATATGAACCACAATTTAATTTCCTAAAACATATAAACAAAATATGACTAGATCAAATTACTTACTTTTACAAAATCTTATATTCATGATTAAGTAGAATTATTTATTAATTCAAACTTTTGTCATAGAACAAACTAATCGAAAGAGTGATTGAGTTCTTTTTAAATCATTACTTTTTTTCATTTTTTTTTTCTGAAAAATTTTTAAGTTATAAGGGATGCGACCAGCGCACACCCACAATTTTGCAATTCGGAAAATAAGGAAAGAAGGAGGGGTGTAAAGTAGTTGAGTGGTTTCGTACTTGGAAGCAACATAATGACGGTGATCATGAAATTCTGACTCATTCATTAATTTACTATGATTTGCACGCATAATTATTCTGTAGATTTGAATTTCTATCAATGTGCTTCAGGAGCATGTTTTTTTTTAAAATATAAAGTAATAAAATCGAAAAGTTAAACAATAAATAATAAAACCGAAACTATTTGCAAAATGGCAACACTTTTGATGATGCAAGTTGGAAGGACCGATTTAAACATTGATGCATTGTTGACATATAAGATTCATGTTAAAAATTTTATAAATTATTTAAATAGAAATCGCATGTTAATTTTGAAGGAGTAAATTTTTTTAGAAAAGCCTGAATTTTTCTTAGAGTAATTGGAATTACGAGAAACTGTTTTTTCTAAACAGAATATGTGGTTTTCGAATTGCCTTTCTACACGTTTGATATTTTCTCATTAGGTAAACAGAATAAAATTTGACAGAAATTTCTCGTTGTTGTTTTAATTATTAAAAGCAATTTTATATACACTTTAAAAAATTTCTTATAAATATTGAATGTTCAACCTGGAAAAAAATTAATGGAATATTCATAGCTCTTTGTATTTTGTTAAATACAAATTTTAATTTTACATTGAATGTTTGATATTTTATTATACCTATTTATTTGTAATGCATTATAAATATTTGGATGTGTAATTTCTTTTCCTCGGAATTATCATGTAATATCATATTCTTACTTTTTAGGTTATTTTGTACCGTAGTTCTACGATTATCTAAGTAAGTAATGCTATACGATATGAGCTGTTTTCGGATAAATCTTCCGTCTTCTTTATTTTTCTATTTTTTGTTTATGAATATAAAGTTCCTTGCACAATTTTAATTTTCATTTGGCAATCGGTAGTTGTTACAATTTTGATGAGTATTTTTTATTCTCATATTTTATATTCAAAAAGGGAAAGTGTTGAAATTTCATGTTAATTTTTTTTAAATGCTTTTTGTATAAATGATCAAATTTTTTATTTATTAGAATTTTAACTGATTTCAAATCCTACTAACTATATATATGTATCTAATGCAAAACATTGTGTTAAAAGCAAAGAAAAACGAATGTGTTCTCTTGATCTGTCTGGTTAAAAAATTATTTAATTTAAATATATGGCTTAGTTGCCACATCGAAATTTTCTAATTAAATTTATTAAATTGATATTTGGGGCATTTTCTATTGTTTGACTTACAATTAGTGAAAAATGTATACAATATTCTTTAGTTTTGCCTAAAAGTTAATGAATTTCATAAATTAATTCTCTTGCACTTCTGATTAATTCCATAAAAGTGTTATGCATTTCATCGTGAATAAGTTTACTTTGCAAGTTGTGGGGAAAAAAAGTATACTGTAATATATTTAATAATTTTGCATTTTTGTTATTTGTATGCATTACATATTCTTATTTATGGGAGCAAATGAAGCCTTTAAAACAAAGATATGTTTAAAATTTCTTCATTTAACAATTAATAAATATTTCTTAGGAACAACTTTGATATACACCCCCAAAAATTACGCGCCAAATCTGGCACTCCCTACGGACTTTTTAGGGTTGCTTTTTAGGTAGGATTAATTATTTGTGTTTCGCGAAAATCCATCTTGGCGAGAAAAAAAAGCGCCAAAAGCAGATATTTTGCTTGGTGAGAAAAAAAAGTCGCCAAATTTCCAATTTGGGGGTGTATATCAAAGTTGTTCCATTTCTTATTTATAAAAATGATTAATGCTTACCACATTGCTTATTAGACATTAATTTATTATTTTCATTTTATAAAGGTGCTTTAAAAAATCAAAACATGATTCACGATTCTTATTGATTGCCTGCCTTCCTTCATTGCTTGTTCATTTTAATAAGAATTTGTTTGAAATAAATGAGGATCAAAATAATAGTAAATAATTTAAATTATGCATTTCCAATATTATAGTTCCAAAATTGATTTTTTTAGATCTATATAGTAGAGGAAACATTTAATTTTTAGATTTGCATCAAATTTATATTCTTTAATTTTCTGACAAAAACGATCAATTAATCTCTTCTATAAATGGCATCCATATTATTTTAATAAATTTAGCTAAAATATTATTTAATTATTTAGTATTATTCAGTTTAATAATTTATTATCATAATTTTTTTTATGTAATTGATCAATTTGTCTTTAAAATATTGTTTCTTTTTATTTAGAATGTCTAACTTTTCTGAAAGATCATATTCCTTCAATACTAGTGGTAGCAGCTCTCCTCTACCATCACCTGTTCCAACATATCGTGGAACAAACACTGCTGTAGCAAAACGATCAAAATTTTTACGTAGATTGTTTTATTTCAAACACATGGACTTTGAGTTTGCCTTATGGCAGATGTTTAATTTATTTGTTGCACCCCAAAAAGTGTAAGTTACTGTTTGATATATTCTGTCATACCAAACTATTTAAACATTAAAGTGTGGGAAATATTTGTGCTATATGATGTTTATCTACTTATGGATTATCGTCATTATTTTTGAGGCATTAAGATAAAAGTGTGAATTCTGTATGTTCATTCATTCAGCTTTTATTAATATGATAAACAAGAAGTAATCTATAATAATTCAGCATTTCCCTTTTTATTACATTACTGGCATTATAATGTTTATATGGCTTTAAATCCATAGTTTTTAGCTTTTAAAAAAATTCTTTATTGTTAAGCCTTCACTTTAAATTTATAGAAACATTGTACAGCTGCTATGTAAATTGTTAATGAAATAGGTTAAAACTGTAAAATATATTATTGTATATATGTAAAAAATATGACAAATAAACTAAAGTTTTTGAAAGCATTTTTAAGATAAATTAATTTTGTTAGTTGTCTGGTTGAATATTTTCTAAGATTTAAAACTCTGGTGTTAATAACTAATTTTTAAAATTATTGATATTTAAATTTCTTTAAATATTTTCTATTAAATCAAAATGTCAATAGTTTTTATGAATTTTTTAAAAATAAACTTATTGCTCTAAACAGCAAATTCAATTATATGTTTTATTTTTAGGTATAGAAACTTCCAGTACAGAAAACGTAAGTTATATGTTTCATAATTCTATGCCAAATAAAAAAAGAAGGGGGGGGGGAATTGCTTACAATTTATAATTTGTTTCACTTTTTATTAAATACCATTGTACTTAAATGTTTTGGGGAAAAAACTTATAAAACATTAAATAAGGATAAAAATATTTTGTCCTTTAGTGAAGTAATATTTAGATTTATATAATGAAATTCATATTTCTAAATTACATGCAATTTTAAAATGATTTTTTTTTTCTCCTCCCAGAGACAAAAAATCAGTTTGCGAGAGATGATCCAGCATTTTTAGTTTTACTTGGTTTTTGGTTAATTGGTAGGTTCATTTTATTTGTTTTTATAATTGGATTAATTTTTGTGAAATTTCTTATGATGTTAAACAATTATGAATTGATTAGTATTAATTATTTGTGTACCTATCTCAATGATTTTGAATTAGAAACAAAAAGAGAAATTCATTAGTTATTTGCTTAAAATATTTTGCAGTCTGTTTGATCAGCACTTTAAATTTGATGTAGGTATATTTTGAAGCGTAAGAATATATATTTCTTAAATTTTTTAAAGGTTTTATTTTATTAAAAATTTTGGTATTTATATATAATAA
The DNA here is from genome assembly GCA_026543055.1 of Argiope trifasciata. NCBI lineage: Eukaryota > Metazoa > Arthropoda > Arachnida > Araneae > Araneidae > Argiope > Argiope trifasciata. The sequence goes on along the minus strand of JAPMOQ010006322.1, from coordinate 383,317 downwards.
CTTCCCAAAATATTATCCAAACTGATTTTTACACCACTCTAAAATAGAAAAATTGTCTTTTAAATTATACCATTTTTAAGTTGTTTTTTTTTTCTCTCTTGAATTTGACAAGTATTTTCTTATGCAGTGTTGAGCAATAGCTCTCATTTTTGTAATGAAATTTAGTATGTTTTTGTTGTTTCATCAAATATTTTGTCATGTTATTTCTTTCTTAGCTGAGTTATAGAAGAAAGATATGTTAATTATTTATACAATTTATATCAAATTAAAAAGCAAAATTACATTATATAATTCTAAATAGAATACCCAGGAAATTATATTTTTAATTACACAATGTTTTCATGGGACAGTTCCAATGAGAAGATACATATACTCAATAAATGGTGCAAGTGTAAAAATATTAAAATCATACATGTTAAGTGTTTGTCGTAATTTGACACTTAGAAATTAGTTGAGAAAATTGTTAATTGCTATATATTCTAGATTTAACTTGAAATTAAACTTCTCTCTCTCTCTCTATATATGAAGCTTATGTGATCATGCATTGAAGCTAGATTTATTTATCATTATTTGCCAACAGCTCAAACATTTCAATTGTTTACATGCTTGTCTAGCCTGGAATTGTAAGATGCTGTATTTTGAAATTGGTGTATTATTGAATTTAAGTTGAATAGTTTCTTTATAAATTAAAAACCAGAAGTTAGGCAAATGAAAGGGTTAAAAAATGATTGAAAGAAGACAAAATGAATGAAATAGTTGTAAAGTTTGTTTGTGTACTGAATGAATTTTTCATAATACAGTAACTTATTTATGGGACTATGATAGAACTCTGTTCATTTTGCTTTACATGTTTCTGGGAAGATTAGGCTAAAAAAATGAAAATGAAAATTACATTAAATGGTGCTATCATAAGAAAGAGCTTTAGAAAAATCTATAAAAAGTATAAGATTTACTAACTATCAAATGGATAAAATAAATCTCTTTGACAATGAGAATTGGTAAAACTGGTTGAGAGGTAAGGCTTTGGAAATATATTTTGCCTCTAGAGAAAGTTTCAAATAGTTTATTTCTGGTCAATATGAGAGCTTTTTATTTTTAAACTGCTTAAAATTGTATATTTTTATTTTCTAAAATATGCATGGATTTATTTTTGCAGCCAAAAAATTTTAATTTCAGAAATTGAAAATTTAGTTTTTAATAATTAATAAAAAAATTAATGTTAGCAGTTCATGCAATTTAAATTAAGTTATTTTTATATTTACTAATGAATGTATTAGCAGTTTATTACTAATACTAATGAATAACTTTATGAAAGAACAAACTGAGATTGTGTAGTGATCCCACAAGAATCACAATATGGTTGTGTGAAGTTTGTGTGTAGAAAAGGTATAGAGTGTAACCCCTTAGTAACAAAGTTTTTACTGAACCAGATAAACTTTTAAGAGAAGATAATAAATATAATCCAGAAAAATTTATAAAGCTTTTGAATTATGAAGTAATTGAACGCATATATAATCTTGATTATTATTTTCTAATCTCTCAACTTCACTACAACTCTCTCTCTCTCTCTCTCTATATATATATATATATATAATATAACTATATATACTATATATATATATAACCCTTGAGAAAGTCCTCAGACCGGATTCTTTATTAATTGTTTCAATCATACTAACATTTATATTTAGTCTTGTTCGAGTCCGAAATGGTTTTTGGTTCGGTTTCCGTAGTTGGTTTCATTTTCTCTTATATTGCTAATTTATGTGATTCATCAGTATTTTGGTGGTAGCTGCATTCGCGCACACTAAATACTATGATTGCCTTTTAAATTTTAGTCTTGTTCGAATCCGAAATAGTTTTTGGTTAATTTTCCATAATTAGTTTCGTTTTCTCTTATATTGCTAATTTTGACGAAAGTCAGACTCTTCACAGAAAAAATCCCTGGTTTGAATCCCTGTCTGAGGGTGACCCTTGAGAAAGTCCTCAGACCGGATTCTTTATTAATTGTTTCAATCATACTAACATTTATATTTAGTCTTGTTCGAGTCCGAAATGGTTTTTAGTTCGTTTTCCGTAGTTGGTTTCGTTTTCTCTTATATTGCTAATTTATATATATATATATATATATATATATATATACTAAAATTTTAAATATTTGATTGGATGTTAAAAAACCCATCCAACAAATTTTACACTATAAGAGGTGGAAGGGGGTATTTTGTCTTCTTGGAAGAAATGAGAAAACTGTGTCCCTTAAGATAAATAAAAAATAATTTTTAACCTTTTAACCCTACATTATATATTTTTATAAAGAACAATTTCCTTATTATTATTTTATATTATCAGGTTTTATCATTTTTATTTTTAGGAGTGCAATTGTAAACAGAAAATTTATCAAATCTTTATTTTGTTTTTTTGCAGTGTCATCTATAGGTTTTGCTGTTGTTTTGAAATTGCAATTTCTAAGCTTCTTAAAATTTTTGCTATGGGTCATTTTCATTGATTGCATTGCAGTTGGTGTTTTGATTTGCACTTGCTTATGGTAAGTATATTATTATTCATATATTCCCTAAATTAAAGAAAATTGTTTCCTTTTTTTTATGATTTCATTGCAAATGTTAAGGTATGCTGCATACTTTAATGTTAATATTTTTAAAAAGTTATTAAACAATATAATATCAAAATAAATAGGTATGCTCAAACTTTAATTAATTCCTATTATCTGTGCTGCATATTGCTTAATTGAAAAATAATTTATTAAGAGAAAATAATCATTTGAAATTCTAAAAATATTTTTAATATCCCTTCACCTCATAAACATGTTGAAACATACCTGACAATCAGTAATTTTTTTTAATTTACAGTGATTTTATCTGCAATTTATTTGTAACATTTCTAAATATTTCCGTATATTATAAAAGTGATTTAGTGATGACTATCAATAATTTTAACTAGATCTTCATACTTAACTAAATTTTTTGTAATTGTAATTTTTTGTAATTGTATTTGATTTAACCAAAGGATTTTTCTGGAAACAAAAATATGTAATAAAGAATAATGAATTCTATTTTGTTTTCTTGTTAGTTTCATTAACTATTTTTTAAAAATATTTCTTACAGGTTTATTACTAATAGATATTTAAGAAGACCTTCATGTAAAGATCAAGATGTTGAATGGGCATATGCTTTTGATGTTCATCTTAATGCATTTTTTCCTCTGTTGATTATATTGCACATATTCCAGTTATTTTTTTATCATAGTAAGTATTAAAAATATATAATTTTCACTTTCTCTAAAATCAATAAAATAGATTTAAAATTTCTAAAAAAGTTATTCATTAAAATATGCTATGGTTCTTCCAATTGCAAAGCTACTGTTATTGATAAAATAGTAAACACCAAGAAATATTACTGTTAATTATATTATTTTCTTGTTGACTTATAAAAAAAACATTTTGATACATAATACATTAAACTGAACATTTAATATTTATGACTTGAAAGTAACCATATTATAATGAAGTATACGTCATGTTATATTTTTGTAGAATATTACATTACATATATATATTATTAATTGTATTTCACTTGCTACAAAAGGAATAGTTATGTGCTTAAATCTTAATGTTTAGTTTTGATTTAGTATTGTTATTGAATTTTCATATGAATTTTTGACTTAATTTGAAAATGCTGTAATTTTACCCCAATCATTTGAATTTTTAGTATTAATAAGTCAAGATTGGTTCATTTCAAGATTTGTTGGCAACACATTTTGGCTTATAGCTTTGGGCTATTACTTGTACATAACTTTTCTTGGTTATAGTGGTAAGTTACATTTGTCTTATTATTTGTCAACTGATTTTAAATTGAACTGATGAGTTTAAATTAATATATATATATTTTTAATCTTGCAGCATTACCCATTTTAGAAAATACTCAAGTGCTACTTTATCCACTCCTTGTGCTCTTTCTGATGTACGTAATATTTTTAGCTATTGGCTATAATATTTGCCTTCATGTTATGAATTTCTATGAGTATCGTGTTGTGTGATTATAATTTATAGTTTCAAAAAATGTGCATAATTCATAAATCATAACATTAATCTGTAAAATATGGTTATTAATCATATTCTCATTATATTTATAGATAATAGATCTTATTCTTAAAAAAAGTAAAACAATGTATTGATTCCAAAATGAATTTTCATGCTATTTGAGAATTCTTTTGTATTAATATGTATATGCATGGGAGATCTTTTAGAAAATATTTAATAAAAAGGTGATTTAGTTGCTAATTGAAGTTTTTATCGAACAAATAGTGCAATCTGTTTCATTGTATTTGTGATAATTTTGATTGCATTCTTTAATCCTGAAGCACAAATTATAAAATTGCATTGAGAATTTTTGCATATAAGTTATAATACAATGAATGCAATTGAAAATTCACATCAAATCTCCTATACTATTGTATTTCAAATGCTTTTCTATGTATGTAACATATAATAAAATATTTTTATTTGTAATAAAAATTATTTTCTTGAAGTCTTTTCTTTTTATGTAACCACATTATTATTTTGATTATGTGTGAAACTAATTTTTGTAAAAATATTTTGCATTAAAACTCAATGATTGATTGATTTTTATTTTATTTTATATTTCTATATTATGATCTTTACAGAAGTTTATAACTACATTTAGTTAAGTACTGTTTGTAAAACATTTCTGAAAAGTCTTCTGATAATTTGTAAAAGATTCTCTAAAGTATAGATTACATTTAGAAGTTTCATTTTGGTTATATTAGATATTTTAGTTGATGAAATGTATAATATCAGCTAAAATGTCTTATATATATATATATATATTAGACATAATATTTTTTGCTAGTGATTGTAATATATATTGCTTGCAAAAATTAAGCCTTGAGTTTTGTTTTAAATGAATATTGTGAAATGATTTGCAGTTCAACAAAAAATATTAAGTATGATTTTTTTTAAAATTAGTCTAATTATAAAAGCATTTTACAAAAAGTGAAACATTTAATCTAAAAATATGAGATAATCAATTTCTTTAAAATTAGATAATGACATCTGAAACTATTAAAATTTATTAATCCTAATAGAACCCAATCCTAACCTCATTATCATTGCAGAAGAATTGATTTAAAGCTTAGAAAAAGTTAGCATTTTTAAAAAATATTTTTGTACATTTTACTATACATATTTTTTGTTGTTTTGAAGCAAGCAAGAAAACTAAAAATCCAGATAAAAAAAAATTGATCTGATTAATTGTCATTTCTATGTAATAATTAAAATGCTTTGAAATGAAAATGAACTTATTTGGAGTTAATGTAAAATAGCAAGAGATATAATTATTTGAGCTTCAGTTCTGACTATAGTAATCTGAGATTGGGTGATACTAGAAATTTGTAGACAATCAGAAATCAACTTACTTTAATAAAATTTCCCACATCTAAGTTTTACTAATGATATTAAAATAGATGTATATGATTAAAATATTACAATATCAATGTTTTAGTTCTGGAGTATGCAGATTTTATATACTTTATTAAAGCTTCTTCATGTGGAAATATGTTAGAAAGTATATTAATCAAAATTAAAAAAATTACAAGCTAGAGATACATTATTTCCTGAATATTAATAAAAAATTGTGATGATCTTTTATTTATTTTTGTATGTATAAGGATTCACCCAAAAAATATAAAATTTTGAGTAGAAAAAAGTTTACTTGTTTTATTTGAAATCAATTTATCATTTACTTTCTAGTTTGAAATGTATATATATCAAGCAATTGCAAAAAAACCAAACTTTTACAGAGTAAATTTCAGACTTTTTGAATTTTGATAGATGCTAGGAGTATAAGAATAGTTTTCATACAGTACACATTTAAGTGATTGTTTAAAAAATGCAAAGTTATATCTGATTAAAAAAATGATTATCTAAAAATTATTTTAAATGATAATTTAATTTTGATTAGGATTAATAAAAATTATTATATATTTTTATTTATTAGTAAATTAAAGCAAAATGTCAAATCAGAAATGAAAATGAGATCAGAAACAATGCATAGATTATGAATAATTTCTTGAAATTGCAAAATAGGTGGGACAATAAAACAAACTTAAACTGGATTTGCATAAGGCCAAGTCCAACTTTTCGTTTAAGCTTGTTAACTTTTACAAACTAGATTGGTCCAATTTTTTTAATCTTAACATAAAATATGTGAAAAAATTTAATTAGTTAGGATATATTTTATCTTGAATTATATACACTAGAATTTATTTCATTCTGGTATAACAATTTCTAGTCGTGCATTCCATGGGATCCATGAATTTTGTTGTTACATAAACAGGACACATTAAGTGAATTCCTTTTTTAACAGTTGAAAGCTTATCACTGTTAGTAATTTTAAAGGTGAATGATAGATGATGAACCAAACATCATGCAAAGGTATCAAAAGGTAATCCAAAAAAAAAAAAGTATTTAAAAAAAATATTACATAAGACCTAGGAAAATGGCTATTTAAAAGAAAAATATATGTAATAAAGAATCTAATTTTCATGGATACTGATACAATATCAAACTTATTAAAATATTATTGTTAAAAAATAGTTTTGATATTAATGATTTCATAAAATCTGTGCACTTACTCAACAGCATTTTTTAATTACAAAATTTCTTTATAATATGTTAACATTTATTTTAAAGTTTTTTCTTCTTTTTAATCTGGTAGCTTCAATGCATTTTCTTCATTGGAATCTATCGCAACTAATAAAATTTTTCCAATGAACTAAGACTTTCTGTTGCTGACAATTATTAACATTGGCTTTTACAGTTGAACTGGCTCTCAGAAGTCGGCTTCTATAATAATGGTTTGTTCTAGTACATTTATCCAACAACTTATTGTCAGCTTTATGCAATGAATGCTTAACAGCTAATGGCTATTATTATTATGATTATTTCAAATCTTATTGCTAGACATGACTACTTTTATTAAATTAATTATTACCATTACCAAATTCTAGCTCATTTAAAAAAATAAGAATGGATACAGTTTTTTTTATTTTGCATTTACATATACTTTAAAATAGTAAATATTTGAAATCGGATAAGGGGAAGCAATGTAGAGTTTGTAGAAATCAAAATATTACAGATTCTCACTAATATCTGATGCATTTTTGTAGATTACATACAGTCAGCTTCAAGAATATGGTAGCATAATTTTTTAAAAAATTATTAATGTAACAAGAAAATCTTAATTGAATTTTAAAATAAGTTTGAACTTTTAGTATTAATTTTTTCATGTCCTTTATTGAACCGTTTTGGGAAGTGGGGCAAACTGACTTAAGAATCTTATATTTTAAGACATCTTTTGAATAGAGAAATAAGAAGAATAAAATATATTTAATGAAATAAAAATTTAAATTGTAAATTACATTGAAAGTTTTTGTTTCAAATATAAAAAATTCAATAGGTTTAAAATGAGAATCAATGATTGTTTAACAAATCTAACAATTGTTAAAGCCTGAAAAAGAAAGTTATATAACTGGAATTTCTTAAAAACAATTATATATATTTCAAATATTTTTCTTGTGTATTAAATTTGAATAAAAATTAATCAAAGAATAAGCAAGATAAAAAATACTGAAATGTTCCTTAACAACAGAGGGAAAACATTTATGGAAGAATAAGCTATTAAGGCAATTTAAAAGAATAAAATTATCTTAATAATGGGAATGTACGCAAGCCCACTTTTGACACATTATTTGAGTTTCTTTTACATATATATATTATTTAAGCTCAGGATATCCAAAAGTAATAAAGTATAAATTTTAAACAGGTTAAAAAGAGTTTATGTTTAGTTCTGAACTATTGAAGTCTTATGTAAAAACCAATAAAAGGTCTAATAATAATAGACCTCTAAACATTTTATATAATCTTTTTTTTGCTGATATTGAATTATTTTAATAAAACCCAAGAAGAAAAACTATAATAGTATACCTTCTGATTATTTTTTTTGTTGTGTCCATGTTTCCACCGAAAGGGGGTGCAGTAGCTTCTGAGGGTATACTGAGCACCCAGAGGGCTGAAGTCTGACTTGTAGCTCAAATGAAGATGACACACACATTCACTTACACAAGCCCTTTTTACAGGGGGGCACATTCACATGCCACACAGAGTAACAACCATGCCCGAACCGGGACTAAAACCCGGGGAAGACACGCTACCCCTGTGCCAGGACACCGGCATGCCTTCAGATCTAGTAAGAATAAGAGCTGACTGCAGAGTTTCCAATCTAATACTTCATCAAAGAAGCCAAGTGGGAACAGTCTGTAATATCTTCTAATGAGTGTTCATATAGATAGGGTCCATGATTATAATTCAGCTTTGCATTTTCATCTAAAATTTGCCTTGTTTGCATGAAAAAATAATCATAAATTAAAAGCATGTATTAACTGAATTCAAGAAAATAATTGCCAAAAATGTCAAGCTAATCAATTGAATATGTTTGCTGATAACATATGAAGAAGCCTAAAAGTTTGTGAATGCCATTCAGTCAAACCACAAATATCATCATGCTTTTTTATAATTTAAGAATTGGGTTTAGTTTTGTAATAAAGGTCCATTAGCATTTTTTCACATTATGGAATAGAATATGAATGTGAGCAATAATGGCTCAGACAACTTCGAATGAGTGTTTTTATGCATAAAAGTAAGTAGTAATATTGGCAATTTGGCTTTGCATTTATATCTATAATACTAATTATTGTATAGAAAAATAATCATGAATTAATGGAAATAAAGCAAGGAAAAAATGTATAAAAAGTTTGGAGGCAAAAGAAGCTTATACACATTGATATTTTAAAAAATGGTTGCATGTGTTTAATGATTGATTTTAAATTAAAGTCAAGCAAAATCTTAATTCATTCCTACTTCATTCAAAGATAATAATTGTAAATTAAATTACAGTCCACATTAAGTAACTTATTTTTGCTTTTCCATCTTAAGTTATCTATAATGCAAGTATTTTGAGCCCAACATATATGAGCTCATATGGGAATGATATATATTAGATTGATTTTTATAAAAACTAACAATATTAAGAACCAACTTCGCTAACTAACTAAAGGTGCACCAAATGGCCTAATGAATAATGATGATATGGAAAGTAGAATTCCATGAAACAAATTCAGTTCCAAAAATTGCTGATAGAAATGTAAACATAAAAAATGTTGAAACACAAACACATACAAAACTAACACTTATAAAATTACAGCACTATGTGAGTTTTATTCACAATATTTACTCTCTGAATTTGACAACATTCCATATGACCATCATACTCGGAGACTAAACTTTGCATTGTTCGCACAGCAATCTCTACAATAGCATGTTACAAGGAATATTGCATATTGTTTGTGATATGTTGTATTGTAAGGAACACAAGTTGATTACTCCACTGACATAAACCTTCAATTTCATGAACCTGAGTCAAAAATCATACTGAGTTTGATCAAAAGATATGGATCTGTAAATGTGTGATTGTTGATTCTTTCATTAATAAAGTGCCGGTGCAACAGTTTTTCTGCTTTAACATAAATATTTTGTGTTGCACTATCCTGTATATTAAGTCTGATTAATATAACTTCATTTCTGCATTTGAAAAATGATAAAATTAATCAATGTGTTGTGATATTTTAGTGCATTAATGGTATTGTTATTTTTGTCTTTTTAAAATGACATTTAAATAGAATGACCCAAAGATAAATTCAGCTATTTATCTTCACACAGAATTTATCAAAAGGGAATCATCATCTTGGATGGAAACAACAAAGCAAATATCAGCCATTTAGTATAATCACCGAGTTCCTGCAAGAATCTGATTTTACATAGAGAGTAGTGAACTTGTTGCATAACTTTCTATATCATGGAAAAATTCATTTTTAACTGTCATTTTATAATGCTATTATCTGCAAGTACTTTTTGTGATACATCAGCAATTAAAGTTGCAACATTTGTTATTATGTTCTCGGACATGTTGATGTCATCTGCTAACATGATTTGCTAGTGACTCTGTTTTTTCTTTGAACTTCTTATTATTTCCCTTCAAAGTATAACGACCCTTACATAGTTTTTCTATTAAGTTCAAAGATCACAAAAATCTTTGAATGCATTGCTCTGATTAAAGTATGCAACTTTACTAGTAATGCATGTTCTAGTAAAGTGAATCTATATTAGAGCTGGCCCACTTTAGGTGATAATATTTCTTTAGAGGCAATTATACATTTTAAAAACACAAATTACTGTTACTCTGGTTGCATACGAAAGAATAAATTTAACGTAAATACAAGTTTAAAACTAATTATCAATTTGGGAAGCTACAACAATGATACAGATACTACTATCATTATCCCCCCCCCCCTGCGCTCACAGAATCCAGCTTTCAAAGTTATAATCAATCTATTTACTAAGTTTGGGGCTCTTTCAGTTACAAGATTAAGCAACTGAAATTACTTATTTACTGAATTACTACTTTAGTAGTAAGATCCTAAATAGTGCGATTTAAAAAAATCACCTGTGTGAAGGATCAATTGTAATATAACAGTACCATCCATAAAAAAAAGTGAATAAGAAAATTTTTTAAATAACAAATCAACTTAAGATGTGATAAAATATTATACTAAAGTAAAATGCATATAAGAAAAATAATTCTAGAAAATTGATGACAGAAAGGATCAAAAATTAAATTCAATATAACTTCCAGAGGGAAAAAAATCAAACTGAGTAAATTTAGCAAACTGCTCAATTTTGCCTTATATTAAATGAGACATTATTAGATATTATGTTTCGCTTTAAGTACACAAATGTTTTATTTAGTAATTAATTTAGCTATTATTTTTTATATGGAATATTAAATTTAAAAGAGAAAATTTAATATTCAGAACATAGAGAAATTTTCATTAACCTTTATTGGATTTTTTAAAATGTACTCCATTTAAGTTTTATCAACTTTTTGTACTGCAGTGTAATAAAAAGGTATATGAAACAATAAAAAAAGAAAGGAGGGTATAAGGGAAAATAAAAGTAGAAAACATTTTAATTTATAATATACAAAATTTAATTAGCAGCATAATTTCTAAATATATATGTATAATTTTAATCAGACTCCCGATTAAAAAAAATGCCAGCACAGTGTTTTCTTCTATCATCATATATTTTTAATTCTTTACATATTTCCACAATTAGATGAACAAAATATTTTGCTTCTTTAAACAATGCATAGAATAAATTTATTAATGGAACCGAGTAATGTTTCAAAAAATTTATTTTCATTGTTTTTTATTCGAAATAATTTAAAAATACAGTTTCATATTCCAACGTTCTTTCAGATATCATCATCCTCTTCTTCTTCTAGTTGAAGTCTGATTCTATTTTGTAAATCTCTTTCTTCATGCTCATACACATCGCAGAATGCTACAAATTCTTCTTCTGTTAACTTAGAAAGTTTTAAAAATGTTTCAACATTCCTGCTGAAAACTTTGTCCAGAGGTGGATTCTTTGATTTTTCTTTTTTCTTGACATGCTTGAAATGACCAGATCTACAGAGAAAAATGTGCCTACATTTTATGTGATACAAATCAAATTGTAATGCATATGTTTTGACAATACTTTTTTGTTCAACTTGCATGTTACTCACAATATACTGAACTTTTTCTTGGACAGTGACAAAATCATCCAGGAAAACTTTGGGGCATGTAACAAGCAATTTATTGATGTCCTTTTTAGTGAATAGAGTCATTAACTCTTTAAATCGATGGTTAACATAAATGGGAGCTAATGTTAAAAGTTCTGCATTAGCTGTCAAAGAAGTAAAAAATTTTTCATTTATTTCAAAAGAGTACCAATTCATCAAATTAGTAGATAAATCTTTCTCACTTAAACCCAAAATTTCAGCTGGGGAATTTAATATATGGTCAACTTGTCCTTTGCTAAATCCATAATTAAGTAATATATTAGAAAATGAAGTCCTCTTTTTTTCAGTTGCTAAGATCATTGGTTGGACATACTTGGAGGAGCTTGATGAAAGAGAGTGTGAATGCAAAAAACTGGTTGAGGTTCTGAAGAAAATTCTGTAGTAGTAATTTCTAGCAAGTGCTAAAATTTTAAGGTATTCCATATTTATAATGATTTAAGGTATGTTCTTCGGCGTATACTCCTGAAACGAAGTTCTTAGCTTTTGCCGGGTAAACAAACATCAAAATTTCACGCATACCCCAAAATGACAATGCTTGAATTCACAACAAAATTTTTTAAAACCCAAACAAATTCACAACAAACATTTTTAAACCCAAATAAACACATTTTTTAAAACTTCATTTCATTGCGAGACTTTATTCTACCTGGCCAGATTTGAAATTTTTTTCCTGGTACTATTAGTTAAGCCGTGAAGGAGATAACAAAATTGTAAATATAATACTACGCTTAAGGATATGAATCTTATAAAGTTAACTTTCAAATATCTGCCCGTTGAAGAAAATACTAGACAATAAAGAGCCTACCATATTCAGGAATCATTTAGAAAACGATATGCAATAATCGAGAATGTATCGATTTCCACTGTAAATTTAGTTGTGACCGCGAAAAAGTGTTTGTTTTTAATTCAAAATACAGAAACTATTCCGGTATGCAGAATTCAAGAACTGTGTATTTAAAATTTTGTTAGATATTTTCAAAATTAGATCAGAATGATTAAAGAGTTTTCTATTATATTTAAATACAGTGTGTTACATTACCAGAGCTATTTTTCCATCTAGGAAGTTATATATTGCGAGCTATTTCAAAATCTGTTTTGTCTGCTATTCAACATGAATTTGGAACTTTTAGGTATTAATCTAAAAAATTTAAATTTTATTTTGACATTGATTCAGTAATAATTTTATGAATTTATGTGTAAAACTGAAGTATAAGGATACTACTATTTCGGTGTATTTTGGTTTAAGCTGTTGTCATAAAATTAGTACCCCACGAATTTATTTTTTCGGGAAGATGTTCTTGCTATTTTATTTCAAATTTTGATGCTATTAGTAGATGCAAATCAGACAGTTTATTGTATGCTATTTGAATTATATTTGCAGACTGCTCTGCAATATTTTGCAGCATTTTATTTATAGATTTTAATATGCCGCATATTTTGCGTCGAAAAAAGGAGTGTGTTTTTGAATAAGTATTTTTTGGAATAAATGTATACTAAACAATAATTGTTAATATATCCTTTGTTAATAAGAAATTATCGTTAAGAAATAATGGTAGGAAAGTTTTTTGGTTCTCATATGACAGTTACAGGTTTATTTATTTATTTTCCTTCTGTTTATTAAGATAGGGTATAACTAATTTAAAATGCAGATGATAGGAAATTATCAATTAAGACAAGTATTCAAGTAAGTTGTAAGTAATCAGTAAAATTGGCATATTAGGGCTAAAAATTTCATATTCTTCCTCTTGATATAAATAATCTATTATGTAAAATAGTTACTTATTTATTTGTTTTTCATTGCTGAATTTGAAAAACTTTAGACAAATAAAGATAACCAATTTCTCAAAACAATTTACTTCAAAAATTCAAATTTTTTATGTTGTGTAATTTAACCACTTGAATTTAAAGAATTAAATTGCAGTTGTGAAGTTTCTTTTATTCCCATTTTAGGTTTATTTTCTCACATGCAATATGCATTTATTAAATTTATTGTTATCTCCCCTTCCCTCCCCCCCCAAAAAATGGAAACTCAAAACTTTGATGAATTTCAGTATTTTAAGCATTTATGGTTATGATAGAAAATATTGTATTCCAGTGCTTGTCTACCATATATTTCAGAACATGGTAAATTATGAACACAACCAACTAGATTAATGAAATTTTATATGCAGATTTTATGCCTTAATTATAAATCTGTTTCTCTAATTATGCTGAAAAAAAAGTGTGTTGATATTTTTTTTATATTCAATAAAACTATAAAAAAAAGTGCCATATTTGTAAAGATTATTCAACATATGCATAACTTTTCTTTTAAGAACATTACATAACTTTCCTTTTGTGTTATTACATTTATTCTAATTGTAAAATGCTGCAATTTTTCTTTATATAAAAGTTATCTTGATTTGAAAATTAAAAATAATGATGATAAAAAATTATGGATATTTGTGATGAATACCACAAAATCAGATTCAGTAGCTAGGAATAAAATTTTTGAATATGAAACTATCATGAAAATAATTTCTTAAATTATTCATTGAAAACATTGAAATTATGTGATTAAATAATCATGGTAAATATCTTAGCTAAGTAAAAAAATAAAATAATAATAAATAATAGCAAAAATAATTTAGAATATTTGGAAAGCTTTTTTATCGATGGCAAAAATGCTCATTATTTCTTTCTTGAATTAAAACATTAAATAAAAATTTTACTGACAAAACAAATCTTTTATGAGCTTTAGAATTATTAGTCATTATCATAATCTTATGTTAAAACTGTAAGTCAAACTTTTTTTTTCTATCGTACTTTTTTTTTGTAGATAGATTATTACTTGATATTCTAATTTTTTTGAGCATCAAAATTTTTAAATATTAATTGTTAGTTACAAAATAAATTTTGATATTTAACTAAAATTTATTAAAATAATTTTTGTGTAATATTTTGAAGTCTTTTTTTGTCTACTCTTTGTTGATATATCTATTTTGATATTTTTCAGAATCTTTTGGACAAAATTATCCTGAGGTATGCTTTAATTTTTGTATTTCATATTTAAAGATATATTGACACTAGAATGGGTTATCTGCATTTTTTCAGCTTGCATTACTCCAAATTTTTATTTATGAAGAGAGAAAATTATTTTTAATCCACTCACATGAAACTCTTACTAATTTTTTATACATTGTTTTTTTATTGAGATTCAAAATATTTAAAACTTCTCTTTTGCTATAACTTATTGTAGTAAATGAATTTTTTTCATCATGTTACTTTTATTTGTTAATAAGTATAAATCACATATGCAAATAATATTATTTCATTACTTATGCAATAAATACATTTATAAATATTCATTATGTTGATTTTTTTTTCAATTTTTTTTAAAATCAGTCTTATTTCGGTGAATGAATAATGAATTTATCATAACAAATAAATATCTGAAAAATATCTAAATAAATATTGTTTTTACCTTTCTAATGATTATTGGGGTCAAATTATGTTGGAATTTTTCTTGTTTTGTCACATCTTCTTGAATTTAGTGTAGTATTTATTTGATAGGGAAAGTGACATAAAGCATAGCTTACCTGCAATTTATTATTTTATAGATTGTTTGTTGATAAAAAAAATATTTCAATAAATGCTTAATTAATATATCCAGATACAATGTTATTATTAGAAATCAGTCATCGATTTACCATAGTGTAAGTTTTTACATGAATTATTCTTGTTTAGAAAATCAAAAAAATAAATCAAAAAAATTGCATTATTTTTATGTATAATAACAATTCATATAAATTTCTACAATTTATTAATGAATCTCATTTTTTTTATTGAGCATCATTTTAGGTCTAGTGGGGTTACTTTTTAGTATCACCTTAGTTTAGAAATAAATTTTATCTTTATTTTATATATGCTTTTAACTAAATATACTGTGCTTAAATGAGTATTTTGTGTTGCAATTGATAGTTTTTCTGCAATGCATTTGAAGATATATTTGTTATTTGAAGGACTATATGTTTATTAGAAAATATAAGAATATTTTACAAAAGTGTTTTTTCAAAGTAATCCATAACATTTTCATATTGCATCTCATAATAATTATATTATTGTAGTGCTTTGTTGACTGATTATTGCTATATACAATATTTACTAAATTCTTGTTACTTAGTGACTGGTTTTTATTTTCTTGTTGATTATTGGTTTTAAATATTATATTTTGTGTCATCATCTCAAAAATAAAAGGAAGACTTTTTTAGTGAAATATTTATTCTATTGATACCTTTCCTGAGTGGGGTAACAGTAATTACAAAACTTAAATATTCTCTGAATTGCAGCTTTAATAAATATGATGTATAGTAAAAGAATTGCAAAATTATCAGAGAAATCACCAGATTACTTAATGCAAGATTATTGTATTTAGTACCTGTTGTATTGATAAGAAAATATTTTTTAAAAAATACTTGCCATTTTATTTGTTTTTAATAAAGGTATGCCGATGAAAAAATATATTTCTTCATTAAAATAACTATAAATAGTTACCTTTTTCTCTCCAATATTTTGATTTAATTACACAAAAAAATGTTAATGCAAATAAGTTAAGGATACACTCAATTCTAGGTTTTGACTTAATGTAAGTTTTAAAATCTATTGAATCTATAAATTAATTAATTAATTAATTTTTTTAAAATCCTTCTTGTATAATCAATTTTAAGGCAACAATATTTAAAAGAATGTTTATTATACTTTTGTATAATAAATATTAATATTATGTAAATAATATAATGCAGCATGTATGATAGTTAGATGAAATTAGTTCGTATTTAAAATTTTAAATTCTACTTATTAAAATACAACTGTAGTGGAAATACTTTCAATAACTTTAAAGATTTTAAAATGAGTTATACTGGAATAGTTTTATCAAAGATGAGAATCAGTTAAACTGAATATATTGGTATAAACAACAAATGGAGTGCTACAATTTTGCTTCTTCCATGTTTCTGTTTTTGTCATATTTATGTTATATTTGAAAGAAGAAAGGTACTTTTCTGTAATACAGATACAACAAAAAAATTGCCAAAAAGTTGTCGAATAATTGTGTCTCAAAAAGTGAAAAATTGCCAAAAAGGCAAAATTATGTCAAATCTAATGTCCAAATTCAGGTTATTCATTTGGCAACTTTGTGTTTAGTTCACATAAATGACATTTGTTTTGCCAGTCGCATCGCTTGGTGACTTGACTTGCCTCACATTAGTGACATCTCTCACCCATGCAGTGAAAAAGTATTGAAAAAAATGTTCTTTCTGTTTTAAAATGTCTTTTCTGTTGCAATTCTACAATTTCCATAGTTCAATATGAGCTCATATTGAACTATGGAATTAAAAAACATTTATTGCAAATATATTAATATGAAAAGTGTTTCTGTTATAATATCAATATATGAAAACTACGAGAACATATTAACTCATTCTCCCCTTTTTATCACTTATAGCAGTATACTAATGTTTATATTTACATATCATACATATACTCTGTGTATATTTTATGCATATTTGTCATTAATTTTATATGTTTTAATATATATATTTCTTGTTTTGATGTTCTTAGGAATTTGATGGGGCTTTAGATTGTATCAGCCTTGCTGTGACATGTTCTTTTAATAAACATGGGACACTTTTGGCTGTTGGTTGTAATGATGGGCGAATAGTTCTCTGGGACTTTCTGACTCGAGGAATTGCTAAGATTATATGTGCTCATATTCATCCTGTGTGTTCACTTAGGTAACTTATTTCATAATTATTTTACTGCATTTCTTTTCTCCAGTTTATATTATAATGCACTATTCTATAATATTTTTGTTCGATTATTTTATGCATTTCATTGAATGCTTGAATCATCTTGCATTGTAATAATTTTTGGTTAAAATTACCATTAGATCAAATCCTTTTGGAAATGCTTTCTGCAAATCTTTCTGTAAAATATTATTAAATCAAAACAATTGGTCGCTTAGAAAATTTAGTGAGATTACCATTATCCTGATTGCTGCAATACCTTATCTGGGTGTGAGGAAGAAGGCATTTAACATTTACCTTATAGTCTTATGCTTTACATTTTATGTAGCCATATGTCTTTCTCTAAAGCTAATCAGATATTTTTTAAAGCTAAATAACTATCACATTTATGTTCTGTTACTAAAGTAGGATAATACTTTGTAGAATCTCTCAGTATAATTTTCATGAGACTGAAAAAGAATTTATTTTATATCACTTCAAAAGATAGTAAAAAAAAAAAAAGGAAGTGCACAGTTTTTAAGCTTTTTGGGGAAAAAGTTTGATCCATATATGTATTTAAAATGATCTTTTATTTATTGTCAAATGTAAAGAGGATTTAATATTATTTTTAATGTTTAATCAATTACGTCACATTTGTTGATTCTCTGAATGATTTAATATTTCCCTTTCCCCCTCATTTCAGTTGGAGTAGAACAGGACATAAATTATTAAGTGCATCAACTGATAATAGTGTGACTATGTGGGATGTTTTGAGTGGAGAATGTGAATACAGGTATCGCTTCCAATCTCCCATTTTAAAGGTCCAGTTTCATCCTCGAAATGAGTAAGTGTGTTCTTTTTTTAATATGTTTTTCTAATTTCTTTCATAATTTAACGCTAATTAAAATGATTGTTCTATTTTTTTAATAGTAAAATGCTATTAGTTTGCCCTATGAAACATGCTGCTATATTGGTGAATGTTGATGAAAATCATTCAATAGTCCCATTAGATGATGAGGTAATTTTTTTAAATTTATTACATTGAGTAGAGTTAAGGCGTTTGATAATTTAAATATATTATCATTGGTATAATGCTCATTTTAGTATAATGAATTTTCACTGAAATATGAATAATGTTGAATGAAAATTAGGAGTAATGTTAATTAAATGAATATATTATTAATACTACTGATTTAATTTTAAAATAAATTTCTGAAATTTTATGTTCATCTGATAGAAAAAGTATTCAGCTAATGTTTGAATATTTAAATTATTAAAAAGACATGAATGTTTTAATATATTACTTAAAGCCTTTTAATATGTCTATAAAAAAACTCAAGTTAAAAAAATTTTCCCACTTTAATTATAGTCTGATCTGAATATTGTTGCATCATTTGATCGAAAAGGTCGTCATGTTTACACAGGCAATGCAAAAGGAAAAGTAAGCTCCTATTTTAAGCTCTCTGTAAAAAATTACTTTCTTAATTTTTTTATTTAGGATGAATATTAGAATAATTTCTTATTAATCAAATCTCTTACTATTATGATAATGGTTTTAATTCATAAACATTAACTTAATTGAAATAGTGCTTATGAAATTAATGAATTAATGTAATAAATTGAAATCAATCATATGTGGGTGTTTTATTAGTTTTATGTAATTTTAACCATAATCATGAGGTGTATTTATGATGTGCAGTACTCATGTATGACTTGACACGTTTCTAAAATGATTTATTTCTGTAATTATACTTTTTTAGCATTAAAAAAAGATATTAATATATTTTTTTAAACAGATTAATGCAAAACTTTTTGAAAAATATTACATAAATGAATTGAACATATGATAAATATGCTTATAGAAAGCAATAATTTACATTGGAAGAAATAAGTGTTTATGGGAATCAACTTTGTTGAAATTTTAAAATTCAAAGTGCAATTACTTACGACATTACTATAATAAGTACATAAAAAATTTCATAAAATTTATCATGCACTTTTTAATAAGATTGTTTTCTTTTAAGTTTGTAATTGTTAATTTGAAAATTTGAGTGTTTATTTTATTTTATTTTTCCAAACCATTAGATTTTAGGTTGAGTTGAAAAAACACATTCTTTGAAATTCAATTTTGCACTTTCTATAAAAGTTTTCATTTGATGCCGATTATTCATTTTCTGTGAAATTTAAAATTGTGGAATCCTTCCTATAAAATGGAAGAAATCTGTCAAAAGTAACAGCAAGAGGCCTTCCCCAGTCAGCATAAGTAAGAATTTGTTCAAAGGTCACATATTCATCATCATAGTTTCATAAAATTTGACATCTAGGTTTCCTTAAATAGAAATACTTGACTTTTGCTCTCGTTGATTCTTTGAAGGATATTATAATTTTCAAATGCCTTTCACATTGTTTTCTTATTAACCAGAGTGGAGATAGAAAATTGCAACATAGTGTGATAATTTTGAGTCCTGTCGTATCCAAATTTGATTCTATGACATCTTATTTTTTGAAGTGTTTAATAATATTTTCTTATACCGAAAAATATGAAAAAAAGGCAAGATCCCAAATTAACCAAATTTCTGGCATAAGTGCATTTTAATCCAAGTTATATCACTAAACTAAAATACAGCAAAAAAAAAAGTTAAATCTAAAAGCAATTCTAAAATGAAATAATATACTGTTTTAAGGCAAATAAGTAGTTTTTCGTTACTTTAATCAATGAGTCATTCAAAACACTTGATTATTGAAAACATTTGTTTAATTAAGAACAACATTTTAAAATTTATAAACAAGTGTTAAAATGAACAAAACTTTTATTGTTAAACTTTTTTTTGTGCGTAATGTAATTAAACCATTGATACCCTTATTGCTTTATTCAGAAACTTAATAGGGAATCAAACATTTAGTTTTTGAAGGCATATAAATTTGCCACTCATAGTAAAGTTGCTCAGTTCACAATTTATTCAGTAAAAAAATTAAACTAATGTTGCAAATTAATAAATAACTACTATAGGAATTAAGAAAGATATAACATTTATTATAATAGATATATGCCTTATAAGAATATATATTGTTTAATTTCAGATTTTAGCTCTCTCTGTACCTGATTTAAAGTTAGTGGCATCATTTCGAGTTATGACTGGTACTTCAAATACAACTTCTATAAAATCAATTGAATTTGCCAGAAGAGGAGAGTAAGTTTTATAAATTTTGGTTTATGTGTTTGGTTAAAAAAAATCTCAATGTGTCTACAATTAATTTCCAATATCATGAAGACTGAGATTGCTTATTTGTTTATACTTAAAATATTTATATATTTTATATTAATCTAGCACTATCAGTTTTGAAGTTTAGCAGTATTCAAATTGCTTATGAATTAGTGTTATTTATTCAATTAGTGTATCAATTTGAATGGTATAGTGTTTGATGTAAGTTTCTTTTCCTTTTTTCCCCCTTTTTTTCTTCCTTTCTTTTTTTTTAAGTTTTAAAAATCTTTATTTTTAGAAACATTTAAACATTATTTTTTGCTGTTTGCTTCAGAAGTTTACTTAGAGAATTCATATTTTGATATTTTGTTCTGTTTTTCTTGACTGGTTTTTTTAAATATAAATTTTTGTTGTTTTATAAAATTTATTATTCAAAATTTATTTGTTTGCTCAAAATTTTTTAATTTGTGATATTCATCAATATTTTTTTACTTATTTTGATATTACTTTTGTTTAAACTTTATGTGAAAAATATTTTTAATTGCTAATTTTCGATAAAATTAATTTTTTTTTGTTATAATATGTGGTTTTACAAAGTTAATTTTATTTGATATTAATTGGAAGTAGCAGATTAAGATGGAAACTATATTTTTTATTATTATAATTCAAAGATTATAAACTTTCTAAATGTCCCCCCCCTTTTTTTTTGAAAAAGTAATTGTCACAGGTCCTCAAATGATTTTTGATGGTCAAACTGTGAATATTATTCACTTAAATTTTTTTTATTTTTATTTAAATATATTTGATTATCTTTCTCTGCTATTATTATTATTATTTGCATAGTAGTTGAGTGATTTGGGGGTTTGTATTGTATTAAGAAAGTAAATCCTGATTATTTATGTATGTAGTTTTCTTTTACAAATAAGTAAATTTTTCATGCTTATTATACATTTTATTGCTTCTTTTTTATTTTAAAGTGTTTTTGTTATTTATATGTTTGTATCAAAATTAAATTTTAATGAACATTTTATCTGGCTTTTATTACTATCTTATAAGCGAAGTATTGAAAAAGTATTGAGATTATCCAAAAGTTTAAACTTGAGATTCTGATGAATCTCCTCATATTACATATGCTGGAATTCAAAAAACACATTTTGGGAAAATTTTCATCCATCTGCCCACTATATTTTATGTTTTCCAGCATATTTTTGTTATTTTAAGAAACGGGAAGCAATTTTATTCCATTTTATCTTAGTAATATTTGACTAAACATTTTCATTTTATGATTACAGTTGTGGTTCTTTGACAAATTTTGGTTTCATTCAGTTATGAAAAAGTGTTTTAAAACTTAAATTTGATTTTTGTTTATTAGCAGGATACTAGAAATTAATCAGCAACAAATTATCAAGGATCATAAGATAGAATGAATAAAAATGTTTTACTCCCAATGATCGATATTTTGTAATTTATTCACCAATGTTATACAAGATATTCACAGGCTTATTGAAGGTCCAAAATTTTATGAGGGTTGTGGGAAATTTTAACTTTATCTGTGAATGTGTGAAGAGATTTTGTGGAAACAACTGTTATTGATTCTAATAATAAAAAGAAGTTTATTTTATGTTCATACTTTAGTTGTTTTGAAAAAATTCAATGCTATGTTATTTTAATAGTATTTGATTAAACATTTTCATATCAAAGGCAGGCAGTTATAAAAATAATTTATTAGCTTGATTCTTTCAGTCATAGATAATTTAAATGTAGTTGTAAATCAAAATAGTAAAAAAAAAAATTAGATTTAAAAAATTGTAAGCATTTGTTAAATTTACAATCATTATAATGAATTTTTCTCATTTATTTTCTTAATTTTTTTAAATATAAATATTTTGGGTAGTAATTTCTGTTCCATCAGCTTTTTATGAATTAATAAAAAATCATATTATTAAATATGATTGTTTTTCTTGTAGATTAATAAAATGTTAAAGGAAAAATCCATTCTTAATTTATTTTCATTTTTTTTGCAGCTACTTTTTAGTAAATGCTGCTGACAGAATTATAAGAGTTTATGCAAGCCATGAAGTCCTTACCTGTGGCAAAGATGGGGAGCCAGAACCTATTCAGAAGCTTCAAGATTTAGTAAACAAGTAAGTGCTAAGATCAACATTCTTTCAGATTTTGATTATTTTTAATTTATGTATATTTAAAATGTAATTTTATATCTGTTGTGCAGAACTATGTGGAAAAAATGTTGCTTTTCGGGTGATGGTGAATACATCTGTGCAGGATCTGCAAGACAGCATTCCCTCTATATATGGGAAAAAAGTATTGGGAATTTGGTCAAAATTTTGCATGGTACAAAAGGAGAACTGCTTTTAGATGTTGTGGTAAGACAATGAACTGTGAACATTTTTTAAAAATTATTATTAGAGAAGTCTTATATTTTAGAACTCATTACAGTTATTAATGAATTTTACTTGTATTTGGCATTTTTGCTCATTTTTTAAATATTTTATTTGATTGAAAAATTGAAGTTTACAGTGCTCTGACACAAAAAATTTTTATTCAAGAGTTTACAACTTACTTGTAAATATATGCTTTCTCAATTTAAATAGGATTTTTTACCATAAAAAAATTAATTTTGAAAATTGCACCAAAGTTTTAATTTTTCAGCTTGATTATGTCATGTTTGTTAATTTCGATTAAAAAAAGTGATTATATACTGCTTATTTATTTCAGTTTAACAACAATCTTTTTTCTTCTAATTTCTACAGAAATTATTATTTTCTTTGGTTCTTATTTAGTATATAAAATATCAGATTTTTTCAAACACACAGACATTATGTCCTATTTATATATTGCATTAAAATAATGTATACATTCTTATATGTTACTTGAATTCAATATATGAAGTGCATTATCTTCTTTATACTGAAATAACGAATATATCTTATCCATTATTTGAGTACAATAGGATACATTAATTATTATTTCTAATATTTCAGCATTAATATTTTAAGAAAGTGTTGGTAGTACTATTTATTATTAATAATTTTTTGAAAACTTAAAATTGTTTCAGTGGCATCCAGTAAGACCTATTATTGCATCAATTTCAAGCGGTGTTGTTTCTATATGGGCACAACCTCAAGTGGTGAGTAAATTCTTTGTTTTTATTAAGATCCCCCCTCTCCCCCCATGTTTCAGTAAATTGCAACAATAAGTCTCTTTTTCTTTTCTTATTAATTTTACTCTTGACCACTTTTAAATATTCATTTGAGGCATTAATATTAACTTAAAAATTAACAAGTTTAATTTTTTGATACTATTTATAGTATTTTTATATAATATTTAAATAAAAGTTAGAAATTTTTTGAGTTTTTATCGTATATTTATTAGACATACTGGCTCAAAGAAGATAATTGCAGTTAAATGACTCTAGAACTATTTTTGGTGATCAATATGCTTTAAATAATAAATAAATTCTACTAAGAAAGAGTGATATATTTTATTATAAATATTATGCTTTTATAGAAAATATACTTGAAAATTTTGTATACAAAAGTAAGAAATATTTATAAATAGTTGAAAAATTTTTACTTGAGATTACTAAAAACATAATTTACCTTCCCCTCCTCCTCCTTCATATTCATTGGTTAAAACATAAAATTTAACAACATTTTACATTTATTCCTATCTATTAAGTTATTTTTTAATCATTGTTTTTAAATCTTAATATGTTTCAAGTAACTAAAAATTATGAGTTTCATTATAATGATTTGAAATAATATTTAATATCTCTATAAATTTAATAATTTTACTTATTTCATGTGAATATTTTTTTTAAACCATTAAAAACATTAAGGTGAAATTTATAATAAATTATAATATAAATTGTTATAATTTGCAACAATTTATAATTGTTTGAGTAATGTATCTACTTAAAATTCGTTTTTAAAAAGGAAATATATACATATGAAAGTTGTTAAAATTTAAGAATAAAAAATTATCTATATGCTTTTAAATAAGTTATTATTTGTAATTGCAATCACATGAAATAAAAATACATAATAAAAACATGATGTTTTTAATAATCATGCAAACTAAGTTGTATTTAAACTTCATAGATTTTATTTCATTTTTAATTGCTAAACAATCTTCCAGTTTTTCAAAAATTTCATAACATTATTGTTTGGTATTTTTTTTTAATGTCAAGTGCAGATTATTTTTAAGGTGACCAATTAGGAATACAGTTTTGGAATATATAACTATATATATGTATTTATAATATATATATTTATGTTTTCTTACAAATTACTAATTTTGATTTGAATTTTACAGGAAAACTGGAGTGCATTTGCTCCAGATTTTAAGGAATTAGATGAAAATGTTGAATATGAAGAAAGAGAAAGTGAGTTTGATATCGAAGATGAAGATAAAAGTCCTCAACTTCATGCTGAGAAACAAGATGAAGATGAAATTGTGGATGTGGTGACAGTTGAACCTATAGCTGCTTTTTGTAGCAGGTAATGTGCTAATATTTTTTATAGTTGGATAATCTATATAAATAAAAATGAATATTTGTCTGTATACCTTTTATGCCTTCCTAAATCGTTCATCTGATTGCGATGAAACTTTGTCAGCTTATTGCTTGCACCTACAAGAGGGTTATAGGCATATTAAAATTATTTTTTTTAAAAATTTCGGATTCAACCACATTTATTTACCAAGGATTAATCTTTGAATAACTTGCCGAGGAGACAAAAGATTCTGTAAAAATGCTAAATCCTTGTTAAAGGTTAATATTTTATAGATATAGTACGCAAATGCCTTGCAAGTCATTCTCAGAGGCAACAGCTTTATTACAGATTATGCGAAAAATTTTTGGGGAGACCAATCCTGAGGTTTTTAAATTGTAACTAAATTTTATCGTTTTTCACAGTAACTACCAAAAACACTGTAGTACAAATAATTTTGCACCATCTTAATTTTCAAAAATTATCTTTTCAACTATATTAATGATTTTATGGTATATATATATTTTTTTAATGTTTAAACAATTTTAAAAGAAAATATTTTAATCTTATTTTCTAAAATTAAACATTATAATTCTGAATGAATATTAAACAAATCACAAGATTTTATAAATAGTTTTTTTTATCGCCATTCTGAAAGAACACCAAGCTTTACAATTCTTTTTAGAATTGTAAAGCTTGGTGGAATACACAGATCTGATATATAAAAATGAATATTTCTTTGTTAGTATTTTATTTACTGTTATATTGTTCATCCAGTTTTTATGTAATATTGCCAAATTTTTGATTGATTGCCCTTAATATTATTTTTTTCAACGGCAGCAATGAGCCACATACCAGCAAGTATTAAATAAAAAAATTATTTATTGAATATATGATTAATTATATATATATATATATATGGTCCAACATTTTTATTTATTTATTATTATTAGTATAAGGAAGTAAATGAAGATTTTCTGACTGATAGATCTATGGTTTACATAAATAAACCAGAATTAAATAAATTTGTTTGAAATTTTTTATGGTTTTATTTTAGTAAATTTATTTAAACTATTATTGATATGAAAATGTTATTTGCGTTTTCTTAAAGGCAAAATTTAACAAATATTAGAAGTTAACATTTTAATTTTACTAATTACTCAAAACAGTTATAAAATTAATAAAAGATTGAAATTGAGGCAGACTATTTCAGAATTAAAGAAATAGCCCATGGCATACAAAATTCATTAATAATAATAAC
This sequence comes from Argiope trifasciata, assembly GCA_026543055.1. Lineage (NCBI taxonomy): Eukaryota > Metazoa > Arthropoda > Arachnida > Araneae > Araneidae > Argiope > Argiope trifasciata. Next base: position 356,806 of record JAPMOQ010006322.1, on the reverse strand, counting down.
TTTTTTAAAAAATATTTTATTTTAACTAGTAAAAATATTATTCAATTTATAAGTTTAAAATAAATTCAGTTTTAAAAAAAGCAGATAAAATATATGAAAATAACTAAGAAGAACTTGAAAAATTTTGAAAAATTGTATTAAATTATGCCAGGCTTTCTTTGTCATGATAATTTGTATTTATTTATATATGAATGATGCACAGTAAAAAAGGTATGATGGAAATATTTAATGTGTTACTAATACATTTTAATATTCCCTATTTGTTAAATGATCTTATTTTGGATTTTTGTGGAATTTTTTATTATTTACTCTTTTGCGAACAAGACTGTACTAAGTTGGAATTTCAATTTTTTGTATTTAAATAATTATATTTATTAATTAAATATATTTTGATTCATTTCTGTTAGAATTTTGCGTATAGATAGTTGTTAATTAAGTAAGAAATAAAAAATGTTTAGCATATAACATATTATATGGAAATTTCTTTTTTATGTTTAAAACAGTATAAATAATGCTTTAGTTGTTTTGAACTTAAAAGTTAAAATAGAATATTTGAATGGTATTATAATTTTTTAATGATGAAGTATCTGTTAAAAAAAGGAAAAAACAGATATTACTTATTAATTTTTTATATTTTATTTTAAAAAATCATGTTTGATTTCCTTTCCATTCATTGTCCTATTTTTTTTGCGGGGAGTGGGGGGGTCTCTCTCTTCATTATAAATGATGTGAGAGAATATTTTTTTGTTGTTGTTGTCATTTGCTATCAACTTTTTTAAAAAAAAATAAACTATTTTTTATTTTTCCCATTTTAGTGATGAAGAAACATCTGATACAAATGCACTCCTGTATCTTCCTATTTCACCTGAAATAGATGATCCAGAAGAAGGATGGGGCCCTGGCGAAATGGTAATAACATTGTAAAATATTCTATATAATGTGAAATAAATGGAAATTAGAACAAGTTAAATTGAAATTCTATTATGTAATAATATAAGTGGGATTTAGTTGTATGATGGACAGAAACAGTATTTTTAAATATGGTGGAATTTTTATTTTTTTATAATACTAATTTTTATTTTTCTTTCAAATGTTTTTAGTGAAAGACTTTTTCTGTTATTTAGATTGTGATGATGTCTTTTTCCATTTCCCTTAAAATATATTTACATGTTATTTTACTGTATTTATAAACTTTACTTTGGTTTTCCGTAATTTTTTATATTTAATAATAATTTCTAAATGAAAAAAAATTAGGGACGAATTAATTTAAGTTTTATTTTTTTTAATTCTTGCATTTTATAATTTTTTTTTATCATATTGATATAATTTAGTTATTTTACTGGTTGCTTAATGTGTTTTTTTAAATTTATAACATTCTTTGATAAGATTTCAGCTATTTGTATTATTTAACTAGAATAACTTGGAAAGTAAAGTTTTTAAATTGACTTACTTATTCTCTTTCAAGCTAATAACTCTTGGCAACTACCGAATTGAAGATACGTCACTGTTTGTTTGTGTCGCATCCAAACAGCTGTGAGATTGTCAACTGCTTTAACATTGTTTTGCTTTTATATGGGTTTTTTCACTGTTTCTGGTTTGAGACGAGATAAAAAGTCAAGATCTGGTTTTATTTATTAACTAGCTGCCTTTGGCAATTTGGCTGGTTTGCCAATTTTTATGCTTTGTAAAATCGTCTGTTAAATACTTTTTGTAATATTGTCAATTAAATACTTTATATAACTTGTCTTTTAATTGCTACTTTATCAAAATATTTTTAAGGTTAAAAATTTTTATTTTTTAAAAAAATATTTATATTTGAAAATATTCTATTATGTTAATTTTATTTCAAATCTTAAATCTTTTAAAATTAGCATTTTAAAAACATTTCTAAAACAAGAGCTCAAAATTAGTTCTAAAGGAAGAAGGACAAGACTTGAAAGTTTTATCAAGATTAGAGTAGTATGTGAAAGGAAATTAGATTTTGGGTATCTGTATCAGTTTGCTGATTGATATATGATTATAGATTTACTAACTTTCTTTCTTTTGATTATTATCATTTCTAATTTCTCATTCTCTTTCTAACCCATTTTGTTGTACTGAAGTGCTGCTTAGGATCACAGAAATGTAATCTTTTCCCCTTGAAAACCACTATAGATAACAATTTTGAATCTAAGTATAAAATCTATGTAGTCTTCTGAAAGCGTCTGTTTATTTGAAATGCAAAAACTCGAGAAATAGTTAATGGATATTTAAGATATTTATACCATTTTTAAAAGCATTTATTAAGAAGGTTTCACTGTATTAAAGTATTATTGTATTAAAAATAAAAAAGGGAGTTTTATTATTGCGATTTTAATTATTCTGCATGCGCAAAAACCTCAAACTGCATATGTGCAAATAGCAAGAGTTGTGATATGTTTGTTTACAGTGATTTAAATCTCATTATACCTAGAAAAAGGCAATCCAACATTGGCTAGAACACATTAAATGCCAAAAAGCTTTGTTCTATAAAAAATTGCTTAGCAGCTATTTTTGATAATTTCTAAATATGTTTTATGTTGTGCATTATGCCCATGTCATATTGAGTGGAGGCTGGACTTAAGTTTAAAGCTAATTTTTCTTCTGGAATGTTGTACCATGGGCAATGCTGTGTAGGTACCCCTAGTATATATATATATATATATATATATATATATATATATATATATATATATATATATATATATATAATATGCTTTGTGAAAATAATGTGTGTGAACTTTTGTGAATTTTTCATTTTAGGGAGACGATGTTCAATCAAAAAGACCATCAAATGATCAGAATTCATCAAAAAAGAAACGCACAAAAGTTATTGATATGATTCTTGAAAATGCACCAAAAGATGGTAAATGTTTTTGTTTAAATATTCGTATTCTAGAGAATGAAATGAATTTTTTTTAAACCCCTGTAATTCCCTCCTCCCTTTTTCCCTTTCTTTTTAGGTACTCTAATTTTTCAACTTAAAAAAAAAAATTCAAAAACAAAATACTTAGTTTTATTTTAGGCAGCAATAAATCTACAAATCAGAGGTACAGTATGTATTTATATTTGCAAAATAATATGAGCAGTTTTTCTCACAAACTTTTTATTAATGTATTGATTTTTCTTTCTGTAATAGCAGAAAATGTATTATTTCCAGAATATGTAGAAATAGAATTATGTTGAAATTAAGTCCCAACCAATATCCTTTTATTATTTTTTAATGAGATTTACTTTATATGAAATTATATGTATTAGTGAATTTGCTATTTGTGAATGGTTATGAAATGTTTAATTGAGTTATGGTATATTTTATCCTTGTTTGAAATATTCATTGTAGTGATATTGTATTTAAATATTGTGATGATTTTGAAAAATATATTTATATGATTATAATCTGCTTATATATATAATTGATTAGTCTTCTTTTATCAATTTTCAATGAAAACAATTTAGAAGAATGAAATAATGTTTTATTTCTGTAAAAATGAATTTAATATTGTTTGTAGGATAAGTCTGTATATGTGAGATTTTATCTCTAATTAAAATGCTCTTGAACATACTGCTAATTATTCTTTTTTTTTCTGTATGTAATTAGAAACTCATCCATTATTAAGTTCTAAATCTAAAGATAAAGTGAACCAGCAAGCTAGGAAAACTGGCAAATCAAGACAACATCGTGGAAACACACATTCAGAAGGCAAAACTACACACAGATCAAAGCATGGAAATAGAAAGGAGAAAGTATCTAGTAAGTTGTCACTAAAAATTAATATAAATCTTGTTTTCAAACTATATTTTATATTTTCAATTTTTCATGCATTCATGTGAAGTGATAACTTTTATGTTTGCATTTTTTCTCATTAATTGTATCTGTTTCTAGAATATATATACATAATCATAATATCTATGAATTCATAATTTACATTTGGGAAAGAAAGTAAAAATATTTTTATTTTGTCTTTTTTGATTTAGATATATCTTTGTCTACCTTTTGTTCAAATTAATGTTATATATTTGTTATCCTTTCTTAAATTCACATGAATAATAAGCTCTATTTTTTTTTTTTTCAAATTCACAAGAATATTTTTTGTTTTAAATATGTGTGTTGGCCTTTTATTTATAGTAAACTTGTGTGGTACAAAATGGTTGTTACTAGTTTTTATATAGCATTATGAAGAATATGGCATTATGCATAATTTTTTTTTGTTTCTGTATACATTCTTTAATTTATTTATTTACTTTTTTCTTACAGAAAAGCAGATGTTTAAGCAAAATAATTTATCATTAACAATTTGGGCAATTACAATTCAGTAATACATTTGAAATTATAAAAACTAGTGCAGTAATGCATCTACCCTGTTGCTTGATTTCCTATTTAATGGAAATAATCCTCTATGTTTGTTGAGATACACTTTGAGATGGGATACTTTGAGCTGTAAAATATATTTTGAAGTTTGAAATGTCTTATTATTTACTTTTTTAACTGCATATTGATTTTTTTTCATATTCATTACAGTTGATTACTATGGATGGAAAGATGGTGTGGACTAGATTGGTTTTATCTACAACTGATTGTTCATGTCAATTGTATATTGCATCATCATTTAAACAAATGTGTACCATTTTTTTATCCTCAATTTTCATCAAATGGTACCTAATGACCTCACAGTTTATATCTTATTATAAATATTTCTGAGAAATGTCTTTTTTTTTTATCTGAGTAATATTCACAGAAACAATGTCTATATGTTTTCTTAGTATTTTTTCATACTTTCATAGTTAAAATTTATTTTTTAAATTTTTATTGATTTGTATTGACAGAACTGTATGAAAAATGAATAATTTATTCAGGAATGATGTATTCTGTTGAATCTTTGATTTCTTATCAGCAAATATTACTTTGTCAAATAAAAAGGTTTTATACCAAAGTTTATTTTCTGTTAATTATTTCAAACTGTAATTGTATCAATAACAGATTTTGCATGCCAATTAGGAAAAAAAAAGACACTTTATTTAATTTTAATTAGCTGTTTGGACAAAATAATATATTTTTAAAGAAGTGCAGAATTAAAGAGACTTGATAACTGTTAGAAATATTTAATTTGTAATTTTATTTTATGCAACAATGTTAGAAAATATCTCAATATTTTCTTAAGGCTTTTTTATTAAAGTTGTAGTTGTAGAGAACTGATGTACTTAAATCTGAATTTCCATAATTTAAGCATAATTTTTATCATGTGCAAGAGAGTACCAATAAACAGTGTTAATGATTTTATACACAAGAATAAAAAATTGCAATGCATGATGTGAAACAGAAATGAAAGTATTATTAATTTTTGATAAAACTGTCACTCATGTTTTAGCTTTTTGTGCTTGACTTCAAATGTTTCTTCGGTTTGAAATGCCTTGTCTGATCAAATGCAATCAGAATCAAACTCATGACTTCAAGGTACCTCTTCATGGATCTAAACAAATCAAATTTTGGGATTACTAAGTCCAAATTTTATGAGGGGTTCTCCCAACCTAACCCTTGCAGTTTTGCATAAATTGATAACATTCTCTGAGATTTAGATTTTCAATCTAATTCAGCACTGATATAATATGAATGGCATTTATGTTGAAAAGTAATAAATTTTTAATAGTTTCATTTCCATTTTATATTGTCTCAGATTTCATTTTCTGTTATTGTACATTGCTTATTGATACCCCTTAGTATTTAGAAGCATGTATTTTTATGCTAGAATTTAAAAGTTTTGAAGTTTGAGAGTGTCTGTTAAAATAATTTGTGGTTCGTAATGGTATTTAAAAAAGAAGTTTAATGCAGGCAATTTTAAAAAAATGATTAACAAATTTTCGAATGAAATAAAAAAATGAAATTTAAGATTTTTATAAAAATGGCTGTTAATTACATTTAATTTCTAAATTCCTTCAAAAGAAGACCACAGAAATCTTAAATAGTGCTAAAAAATTTCTAACTTGATTTTTCTGTTCTCATTACATGTCACATTTTGATGAAAAATTCAATTCGTTTTTATGACGTTCGATTTTCTTGTTGTTTCCTTCTAGGAATATTAGTGTACATCTACTTTTTATAAATTATGATGTGCTTAGATGCTAAAGAATCTTGAAATCAACAATAAATCTGAATAAATTTTCATCTATTTTCTATCACTTTTCTTGAAAATGTAAGTTAGAACTATAAATGCATTTTTTATAATTAGAAATTCATGATTGCCAAAAGCTAACATTTATGTTTCTTTCTATGGCATTAGTGTAAGTCACTTAGAAATATGCATTTCTAGATACATTATAAGAAATTCTGCCTTCTGCAATTTGAACTTTTAAAATCTCATTTAGATTCTCTAGAATTTCAGTTTGCTTCCAAGAATAATAAAGTTTTGGTGAAATAATAATTGTTTGAATTCCATTACATCATCGGCAGTAATTTGAATCTTATTGATATAATAAAAAATTATATATATATATATATATATAAATTACAAAATGGTGTAGAGTAGATAGCATAAAAAAGAGATTAGCTCTAGATCCAAAAGGTCTGTTCTATAGTGTGCCAGCACATACAGACATAGCTCTAAATCAAAATATCTATTCTATTAGGTTGTTCGGAAAGTAATTTCGTTTTTTCTTGACAAAGGATTTAATTGCATTTTTCGCACCCAATTTCATACTTAAACCGCAAAATCATTTTATGTTTTAAGAGCTGATATAGCAAGGCTTGAGTGTGAAAAAGTGCAGCTGATTCTTCGCAGTAGTTTTTGGATGGTGCCCTTTTAAATATGGAGAGCAATAAACAGCATTTTCGTCATTTTTTTCTTTTTTGCTATAAAAGGTAAACATGCTGTTCAAGCCAGAAATAAATTAGCCAATATGTGTGGAGAAGATGTGTTAACAGTACATCAGTACCAGAACTGATTTGCAAAATTTTTCCTTCAAATGAGGAGGCCAAAAACCACCTCGATCAGTTTTTTTTTACAGCAAAGACCAAAACTTTTATGAGCGTGTAATCATGTTACTACCAAAAATATGGCAAAAGGTATTAGACCAGAATGGCAATTTTATAATTTAATAAATAATTTATTCATTAAACGAAAATTTCTTTTCATTTTGACAAAAAAATACGAAATGACTTTCCGAACAACCCAATATAATGCATAAACACACATATATGTTCTTATTAATAATAAATATTCGTTTTTAATAAGGACTGATTCAAAGATGTAGCAATAAGGACAGAACTGCAACTTTTTTTAAAGAAATGCCCAATATTTAAAAAATATATGTAGAATGCCTTTTGTTATTTTTAAAAGCACTATTATTGTTGCAAGAATTGAAATTTTAAAAATCTCCTTAATGAAAATTACCCGCCTTTTTTCACTTTGAGAGGGCTCATTACAATGCATTTTAATATCAGGATTTAAAAATGTTAACATCTACACTTGGCAGATTATATAATTTTTCCTTCACTCAAAAGCAATTTTTAATTGTGGTTTAGATGCAGTGCTTTTTCTTATGTACCAATAGAAATATTTTAATAGTGAATAGCTTTGCTATTTATGTGCTATTATGTAGTAAATATTTTTAGAAATAATGTATATTAATGTAGATCACAAAGAAATTCACTTGATATAGTTTCTCTTTTGCCCATCAGTAAAATGTACTGTGATGAATATTTACAGTGAGAATATTTTTTTAAATATATTTTTCTTAGCTCCTCTGAGCTGTTAATCTTTGGTCCGAGGATATTAAATTGTTACATAAGTAAGCTGATTTTGAATTCCTCCGAATATACTTGTAGTGAGGTATTCAATTTTTTTTTTTTTTTTTTTTGTCAATAACAGAAAAGCATTTTTTTTATGATGGCATGGAAGATGAAATCCTCCAAATTGGCTGTCTTTGTTTCACACTTGTTAAACCTTGGCTGGTCATCTGTTTCTCATTTACAATTATGGTTGCCTTTTTCATAATTTTATAAATGCTTAAAGTAGTGATAGCTTTAGCTACAAATGAGATAATAATTATTGATAAATTTGACACTGTGACAACTCTTCTAATATGTTATCATAATTCATTTCAACACATATTTAATGATATTTTAAATTTAAATATGTATTCCATAGATGAAAAGTGTTTGTCTAATTTCTTTTGCTGCAGCATTTATGTCAAATTAAGTTCTTTAATTCATACTATAGTAAAATTAAAGCTAACTGTAAAATCCCACCATATTGCTTTATTTGGTCCCATTTTCTATGTATACTATGAATCAGATTTAATGAATAAGAAAGACATGATGTGTGACAGACAGTGTTTCAGGATGATGTTCGTAACATTTATTTATATGAGTCTTTTTTAAGTGTATTAACAGTAGTAATTTATAATTTTAAATATTCAGAAAACCTTTGAACTTGTCAGCCAACTCTAATAACTGCTCGATTTTGCCAATTTTCTTTAAAGAAAACTTATGGAAACTTGATATTAAAGATAATTGCTTTTCACCACTCTCCATTTTCAAGAAATTGAAAAAAAAATCATTGTACATTCTCTATGGAGAAATCCAATGACAAAATTTGCTCTCTTTTTAAAATGTTTTAATTTCATATAAATGCTTATGAACTATTGATTCTTCATATGAATGTCTCCCCCTTTTTTCTCTATATCAAGAGATATTGCGAAATAAACTTAGTCATAAACTCCAGCTTCTGCAACTGGAAGAATTTCACTGTTAGCTAAACAATTTTGTCACTTTGAAGTAATGTTAACTAAAATACTTTTGCTTTATTGTGTAATTTTTACTTATATTATTATAACCATATTTTAATCATGTTTTTGTGATAAAATATAGTTCTTTAGAGTTAAATGACGTAAATACATTATTATTAGCTGTTTTCAGTGATCATGTTAAAAATATTAACATAGTTTGGTGAAAAAATTTGAAGAACACTTCTTAACAAATATTAGTTATTGTATAACAATGTGATTATGATTTTATGATGTTTGCAAAGCAGTGAAATTAAGTGAGGTGAAAATTTAGGCGATTATTGATTGTGTGGTGAAAATTGAATAGGTGTAATTATTGAGTTTGATAGTTCTATCTAAGCTTTATTTTACATTATCTTTCGACAATGCAGGTAGGGAACATAGATAATCCTTGACAGAGTATCCAGGAGTCAAGAACTTTCGTAAGAAATAAAAACTGGTAAAATCAGCATATTAAATTCTTTATTTAGTGATTGCAACTGACAAACTTTGTCAAAGTTTTTTCTCATAAAAAATGTAGTGTGAAGTAATTTTTTTTTTTTTTTTTTTGAAATGGATGGATGTTGAAAGAATTATATCAGTAATTTGATATAAAATTCATATTATTATATATTAATATATATAATAAATATTGACAAGATCAGTGTTGTACTCATGGCAGAGAAAAGAGGTTCTTTGGTTTTGCTAATTTTAAATATCGTGTGTTTGTTTGATAAAACCCATTCGAGTCAAAAAATGGAAAGTCTTCAAGAGTCACTTATAACTGTTTAAAAAGTTCACCAGGAACATTAGTTGAATGAATTTATAAGTATATTATTTAATTTGTTAAAGTATTATTTCCTGATTTTTTAAGATTAAAATTTTAAAATCCATAATTTTAAAATTTGAAATTAAGTCAATGAACTATAGAAAATGGGCTAATGGCTGGTCACTGAACGAGACTGGTAAATATATCAAATTTAATGTATAAAATATGTTTTGATTAACTATTTTAATAATAGAATGAAATATATATATATTTATATTAATTATGCTTAGTATGAAAGAATTTATAATAGGAAACCAATTGAAAATTATGTGAGAGATTATTTAATTAAAAGAAAATAATAATTAGCTATGAAGGAAGTATGTTTTTGAAGTTGGTAAATTTATTGCTCCTTTTTAAAATTTTGATTTGCTCAACTTTTGGATAAACTAATCCAGTTTTAACGTCTAACTCGATTTTTTATAGTGTATAATGTATCATGTTTTAAGTCAGATTTAAAAACAATATTCATTAAATTATTATAAAATTTTAGGTTTATTTATTGAAATTCTAACTTTAATTCAGTACTTCTATCTTTTTAATTTTAGTTGGGCTTGGTTACTTGATTACTGATTGACATTAGGTTGATTACAGATTGATTAATACACAATACTTAGTATGTTGCTAAATAATAAATCCATTCCTATTGTTGATAACAGTATTGAATGTACATAAAAAAAAAATCTGTTTGCAATCTCAATGACACTGTTTTACTTTTAATACAGCAAACTTTCTTTTGCTAAGTTTTATGGCTTTACGATTGTATTAAAACCGTTTTCTTAGTAGAAAATGGCGTTTTTTGGTAATTCATTCATTTTTTAGTGTTTCATAAAACTATTTTGGAGATTAAAAGAAAAAGTTTGTAAATTGAAAGAAAAATTGTTTGCATTTAAAAATGAGAGGTTATGCAAACACACAAAAAGTTATCTTAAAATATTTATGTACAGGAGTGCAAATATTGTTTTAAATATTAATCTAAATATTATGAGTACAACTAATAATTATTAATTCCACTTTACAAAGCTTGAAATCATCCTAAATATAACTACTTATATTTCTAAATATACCTTTGAAGCAGAATGTTTCGTATTTACATAGAAGATATCAAAATTATTTTTGTTTATATCTCTATTTATAACCAATGCCGTTAATTCACAAGTGGAAAAAAATATACGACAGAGAAAATATTTCTTGTCTTTGTTACGTGCTTACTTCCCAGGGAACATGATGACAAATTTAAGAATTATGTAAATATGTTGGATATGGACTAAAAAAAATATTGCTATTTTTATAAAAATCTAGAAATTTTTCTAAAAATATAACATACAAATAAATTTTCTTACAAAAGAAACATTAATATTTTTTCTTGGATATGTTTTCTCTTTTTTCATAATCACCAGGTGACCGAGCTCCGCTCGGAGAAAACAGGTATCGAAGCTAACTCGAAGATTTAAATTTTCAATTTGATTTATCAAAACAATACATGCCATAAGAAAATTTGTGAAACCATTGGTGAAAAGATAACCGGTTAAACCTCGGCTTTTCATCGTCCACCAGCGATGTCATGTCTTGATGTTCCATTGGAAATCCCCATCTGCACTGGTCTCTTCCATGTTTGCTGACCATGCACGGAGCGCTTGGGTTCATATCACCACACGGGTTATGGATCATCCATTTCGAGATCAGTTCCGGATCATCTTCTGGAAACTTTATTAATTCGCCATATTGGCTATAGATGGCAGCACGTTACCGCTTGAAACCTATTAGCCATTATGGCGAACTAATAAAGTTTGAAAATATCCTATCTGTAACTCCGACCTGCTCGACCGTAGCGCTTCAAAACCGGCGCCAATCGACTCCTCGTGGCCAAAAACCCCAGACCCCCAAGTTTACCGGAGTTTATTAATTCTGGGGCGATTTTCGACTTGGCAACCATTCCTCGTATTATAGTATAAGATTCCGCGCAACGCCAGAGGAGGGATGACTCTCCAAAATCGATCCAAAAACTGATCATACTTGGTATGGTATGGAATAGAATATTTATTATCTAGGCCATTCGAAACTCTTTCAATATTGGGAATAGCGCTATGTGAATATGGAAGAGATAAGCGATTGGGAAGGGCTTTTCAAAGCGTACGTTGGCGAGGTTAGAATGAAGCTGGTGTAGAGTGATCGTGAGTGACCGCCTTAATAAAAAGACATAGTGCCACCACACGCTTGGCGTGCTTGAATCACTGACTTTTATTTTCTTCTATTCTTCTCCGATATAAATTATAAGCACTCTTCGAATTGGATATCAGACATTCATAACGGGAGCTAAAAATATTTCACTTCATTTTTCTACCTTTTTTAAACTTTCGAATAGTTGTTACTTTATGTCTTGATCACTCCAATTTTCAAATGACTGAATGCTGATATTTTATCTTTCTAAAATATCTCTAACATAAGTCGGCATATGAAGCACTTATCAGTGGAATCGCATGATGAACATTTATTTCTTCATTTGGAAACTGTGGCCCTCACACCATTCAACTAAGACTTTTGTAGATTTTAGTATTTAATTAATTTTTTTGCTTCAATTAGAGTGACTAATATCTTTAATCCATACATTATTTACATTGTATATTATTTATGTTTAACTTTATACACATTTTGTTCTACCTGATTTAATATGAAAAGTAGAGCAGGAAAGTAGCCAGGGCATATGATAAAATTATGGCTTTTATGTCGGTGATCGCAGATAAAACAGATAACATATAGAATTTGTTGCAAAATAAATTTAAGGGGTATGAAAATTTGGAGAGCGGGTTACAGCCACAATCACCGTCAATAAAAAATCCTGAACTCTGTTTCATTTTGGCATTTCGAGTCATTACTCATTATTTCTTACGTTTGAAATCTACCGATAGGCAGTTACTTGGGTCATTGAATTTTCGCATCCAAATCTTATCAAGACACTTGTGTTGCAGATAAAAATGAAGATCAAACCCCTAGTGCCAACTTCCTGATACCTTGGATATGGCGGTTTTTAATGCGTTTCGCTTCTTCAAATGCCCCACGGGAAATTCCGTAACTTTTTTCAAGATTATATTTTATGTAGGAAAATGAAAAAAAAAAAAAAAAAAAAAAAATGTTGTGGCACTGAATAATATAATGAACAGAACATTGTAATGTGTGGACAAAATTTTTAATATACTTATTCCAACGAATTATTATGAATTGCTTTTGCTCATTAACAAATGCAAATATTTTTAAAAATTTTCTTGGTTCGCATACAATTATCAATAAACTTTGTGTCTGGGAAATAGTTTTGTAGCTTATTCATTATTTGTATTCTTTTTAATATTTCATTCTACAAAGTGTTCGCCGCTGTCTCTGCTACTAATAAAGATGAATGTTTGTGTGTGTGTTGTCTCTCTATAAGCTAGATCGTTAGACCTACAGCTATTGAATATGACATATATGTACCTTCAAGAGGTGAGGATATTCATCTTTATGGATATCTTATAAATTTTATTTAATAAATATTAAATTGAATGTTATCGCTTTTCTGTGATAACTTCCGAAAATATTACACTAAACTGAAGTTTACACCTTTTCAGAACTTTCAGTGTTTTTTAAAAAATGAAACCAATTTAATAAGCTTAGAAATTTTTCCGTAATTTCTACAATGCTACAACGCTATTTTTTTGTTTAATTTTTAACAATAGATTAAATTGCTGACCTGAAATTCAAACTGTTTTCATTCCTTTGTCAAATATTCGTATTATGTTTAATGCGTAATATTTTTTCCGTTATTGAAAACTAAGGAAGAAAGTTTTTGGTTAATATCTGTTGTTTACTAGACGATTAAAAAATGAAATTTAGAAGATAGATGATTTATATTTTTATAGAAGTTTGATATTATGGTCATGTCTCTATAAGAAAGACTCATGTACACAATGAACTAAACACATTTAGCAATTAGAATATTTTAATGTTCGGTAATTTGTTGAAATCATAGACATTAAGTTATATTTATAATTGGTCACCAAAGGCGACTAATTCAAAATAAAGAAGACTTCAATTTCGTATGACAGCAGGAGCACTCTCGTGGTTATCCCACGCACCCTGACTGCAAATTTGTACCTCAGTCTAGTGATACAACCATTTGTGCTGCCATTCATGAACAGCATTCAAGGGGGTGTTTTACAACAGGATAACGCTCGCCCTCATACCGCTGTTGTAACCCAACATGCTCTACAGAGTGTCGACATGTTGCCTTGGCCTGCTAGATCACCAGATCTTTCTCCAATCGAGCACGTATGGGACATCATTGGACGACAACTTCAGCGTCATCCACAACCAGCATTAACCGTCACTGCATTGACCGCACAAGTGCAACAGGCATGGAACTCCATCCCACAAACTGATATCCGACTCCTGTACGACCCAATGCATGCACGTTTGCATGCTTGCATTCAAAATTCTGGCGGTTAGACCGGGTACTAATGTACCAACATTTCACATTTGAAAGGGCTCTTCTCGGCAATGGCTCTACCTGTGATCTTGAAATTCTAATTAATTAAATATGTTACCTAGACAAATGCATTCCTAAAATTTCATTACTGCACAATAATTTTTTCTTGGTGTTGGGATTTTTTTCCATCAGTGTATATATATATATATATATATATATATATATATATATATAATTTTGTCATTTAAACAGTTGAGTTTTCAGAAAACAAAAAAAATAATTTACAACTTTGAAATTAAAACGTCATCATTTTAATACAAATACAGGCATCGTTATAAGAAAATAAGATTACACATTAATGCTGCTTTAATTCCTTTTGGGGAAATTTTTCAATGAATATATTGTTACGGATTATATATTGTTAATAGCACAACAACAGTAGCCCACAAATATCAACACCAGCCACGACACATTCAGACAGGATTCAGCAGGAGAGAGGATCATCGGTGCTTTGCTGTACGGTCCCTCCAGACGGCTGAAACACTTTCCCCTGTCCCTCACTTAGCTGTATAATTACCACATGACTTTCTACAGAACATGACGCTGCTTCCTCAATAGACAACAAGGCACACAGCTCAGTTCAGTTCTAGCTTGACTCCGTCGCTGTTTCGCTATCCTCTGGAAAACTCGTTATTTATCGTCGATTCCGATTACTTATTAGTTCAGGATTACATCACGACGCCCCAGCGCAAGACATTCGCCAGTACTCCTACTTTTCAACGACGAACAATTCAAGGCCACTCGCTAGGACTACATGGCACAGCGAAATGAAAAGTGTTAACAGGGCGTCTAGCACTGGCCGGGGCTTATCCCCAATCATGATAGACTAGAAGGATATGACGGTCAATGTTGGTCTTGATATTCTTCTTAAGATGCGACAGATGTGAATATGCAGACCGCTGAAGCTTGAGTGAAGCTCGATCTGGTAGAGAGTGTTAGGCCAAGGGTGTAGGTGAGTAGGGGTCCAATCAGAAGTATTTGTCTGTACGGGTGTAGGTGGAAGTGTAGAAATGTTTCTTGGGGTAGTGGAGTTCGCAAGGAGCAGGATTTGTAGTTGTTTCAGTGTAGCCAATCAGATTGCAGTTTCCTAGGGGTGAGAGAGGTTGTCTATTCCATAAGCGCGTTTAGGATGATAAGTTTCTTGGCTTCAGGGTCAGTTGTTTCTCCTGCCAGTTTTGATGCCAGGGAATTCTTTAAGAAGAAATCTTAATTCTTTGAACACTTCCATTTTTCTTTTATATCATTAAATCCATCAAATCTATTGACTCCCAAAGTTGGGTGAAACTCTGCTTCTCGGGAGGGTTGTTGGGTGTACTCTGAGTTTTGCTGTGATGGTCTTAGGGGAGCAAAATAATTTGCCTTTTACAAATTCTTGGCAACTTGTGTATAGGTGGGGTTGCCTCGTCTAAATGTCAATTTTGGGAATTTTGGACAGCCTTTCTATGCAGTTAGATGTCCAATTTCGTGACAATTAATACAAATTGGGTCCGGGATTCTTTCTTTGATGGGGCATTCTCTTGTCTGGTGGGAGCCCCCACACTTTATACATTTCGATACCCTTCTGTAGTTTCTGGCTGAGTGGAAAAATCCAGAGCAGTTGTAGCAAATAGTAGCTGCGGGTTTCTTTCTATAAGTTTCTACTTTGATTCGGAGATGTTACAGGGATTTTTCGTTGTATATGTTAATGGCGTTTTGCTCTTTCTTCACTTCTATTAAAAATATTGGCTGAAACTTCTTTCGTCTATAGTTTCTGAGTTGGGAAATTCTGCAAATCTTGTAATTTTTCTCACTCAGGGCAGCTCTTATATCTTCTTTGTCAGTATTACCATGGAAGCCTTTGATAATTATTTTAAGTGACCTGTCTTCTATACTTTCAGATAGAACATATTCTTCTCCTTTGTCATCCAAGAAATTTATAATTTTGATTTTTTGCTGGTGAATCGCTGGCTGGATAGCTATTGTGTTATTGACAAATCTATTTATAACATCCGGGAATTCGTTGTGGATTTGTTGAAGGGTTAGGTTGTAGTGATATGATAAGTGGAGATTTATAGCAGGGACTTTGTTTCTGATTTCTGTTGTGTCTTGTTGTATTGCATCAAATCTGATATTGGTGGGAATGACATGACATAGCTTAAGAATGTTCACATTATATAGTTAAAGGGAGACGTGGCTAGAAGTTTCTAAACCAATCAGGGCATATCTCAATTGATAATGGACAGATCGAGAAAATTCTTGACTTTTCGGATATAATCTATTCTGTCGCCAAGTCACCAAACGGCCACCAACTCCGGGACTACTAATGCGACAGTCGGACACCGTCCAATACAGATGACTGTAAATCAGTCGTTCTTATGAAGACATTATTGGTGTGGGAAAGCAAAATTACAGACTCGTAGCAATATTATTAGTACAAGTATGAGTAGTCCCCCAAAACATTCTCTCGTATACTTTCTATTAAAGGCGTTATCTCCCATTCCCCTCCACATAAAACTGTGGACATTGGTTAAGGTCTTGGCATTGGCGAACAATAGTTACATATATTGATCTTTAGTATTTTTACTGAATTTATCGTGTATTCATTCACATTTTTTTGCCATGTAACTGACATATGGTTAATAGAAGCAGAAAATCGTATATATTTTTAGGCGCGTTGTTCCAACCGATTGAAATAAAAAATTGACATAGAATTATAAATGCAGTCACAAATTGTCGTATGAATTTCATATGTTGAAATCATTGCGATTTTAGAATTATCGTATTTATATGATTGTGAAAGGACAGACTGACAAAACGTTAACACCTTGACAACCCTTGTGTTTTGATATTTCTCTACACTTTAGATCAATGGTGGGGAAACTTTTTTTAAGACGGGACATTTGTAATAACTAGACGATCGTAGCTGGCCAAAGAATAATACTTAATCTTTAAAAACTTTATGTGTTCTATAAACATATACATATATTATTACATACACTTATTATTTTAATAGTAAAAAAGCAAAAGGTAAGAAAATTATAAGCACAAAATATAAAATGAATTTAGTGTAATTCTTGATATGAAGTATTATCACTTTATTTTCTGGTGTCATTACTGGTTGATGGTGCATGAGAAAAATGAAATTGAGACTGTTTTATCAAAATTTCATCATAGTCCGGTTTCATCATAGTAATAATGGCATATTTCTATAATCGTTTGCAATATCTGTATCATTAATTCAATAATTTTTCCCTTTTTCACTTTCTTAAAAAATATTTAATATTTTGGCAACATCACCGAAAAAAAAACATATTTAATATTTTGGAAGCATAACCGATAATTAAAACTGACCGATTTATAAAATTAAAGAATGTTATTAGGAAAACGTGTTCTTTTAGAACTTTCCGTTCATCATCTTAAAGAAAATATTAATTTCAGGCCAATCAATGCCCGGAGTTACTTCAAGGCTAATGAATATGTGATTTAATTGAAAATTTTAGAACGCATTACTCATGGCGAACCATCTGGTCGCCAAAGGTGGCTAGTAATTTCTATAAATTAAAACACGATTGTTCATAGGTTTTAAGAATTTCTTTTTTAAAAACAAATTTTGTTTTTTACATCAATTGAAAAATTAAACTTTATTTAAAGTGATGTGTAAACATCTGTCTTTACTGTAAAAACATATTATGCTAAGAAAGAAAAGGGCAGAATTGTTTCTAATTTATGCCCACAATTTTGGGCACCACAACATATTTGGTGTTATTTTTTTAGAGCACATTTCTATTTTTTCACTATTCGAATGAACTTTATAGAAAACATTCTAAAGCTGACACTTTATTTCCTAAATCTTTTTATTGCAGCGAAAAAAAGGGCTGACATTTGAAATACATTTCAAATGTTTAATCTGAGATAAAAATAGAAAATTCTTTCCAGTTAATGAATATTTACGGGAAAAATAAAATCATGAAAAAAAAAATGAGAGAGGGAGTGAGAGAAATCAACAGATGGGAAATAGATATTGGGAGAAAATACTTTTCGAATATAATTCAAAGAATGGAGCTTAGTGGAAAAAAGAAAGATAAAAGGAAAGTTTTTTCTCCTTAAAAAGAAAAATAAAATGCTGAAGCATTTATAAATTAGGCGTTGGGCTTCAGTTTTGAAAACAAAAACAGCTGAAGATTAGGTGAAGGAAATAGATTCCGCATTTGAACTGAAAGACAAACACAGCTGTTAGAAGAAAAATCTTTAGATATTTTATATGTGAGGAATAGGCAATTCAATAACATGCTGGATATTCAAAACTGCAAAGAAAATAACCATTTTGGATTACAACAATATGCTCTATTTTGAGGTTTAAACCTTAAATGCATATTATTGTCAATTACCTGAATGCAGTTCCACTTAATTTTATTCAAAAACTGAGTATGTACATTTCCGAATGCATGTTAATAACCATGGACAATAAATCATGTGGGAAAGAAAAAGGTTGACACTACTTTTGGTAGGAAAGTTATCTTTTATATATATTTTTTTTATTTATTTAAACATTTGAATGTGATTCATGACGAAGTTCAGTATGTTATCTGAAGAGATAGTTTGTATTGTTGTGTCTGCTATAAAGGAGTGATCTATCTAATAGTTAAATTTTTTTCTCATCTGTTGCCAGTCAAGCTATCAATATTTGATACTGTATTTGGAAATGATACTAGATAAAAGCTAAATTTTTGGAAAATATGTCACCAAAATATATGTTGAGAAAAATCTTTATACATTTTTAAAAAAAATAAATATATCATATTATTACCTAAATGTTTTTCTTTATTTTTTTACTTACCTACATCTTTTTTACTTGAATAAACGATATTTTTAAAATTCAAAACAAATAATTATGCCTTTAATTGTTGACAACGTAATCTTTTCATTTGAAATACCTGTATATTAGTCTGTACAAGATTAAGTGTTTACGATAGTTCTCTTTTTGCATAGAAATCAGTATATTTTCTTCAAATTTAGCATTAAATATTCAAGACTATTAATAAACAAATATAAAAGAAATTCGGACCTCTCCAACACATTACAAATGTAATGTTTTACTTTTAATTCGTCACTTTTTTATTTTTAAAACTTACTTTTCATTTTATTATTGAGGTTACGTGAAATAGGAGAAATAGATATCGCCACAAAGCCTGTGTGTAAAACTCTAAAGAGTACTGTAATTAAAACAATAAAAAGTGCTGATGTAAAGTAAAACAGTGTGTTTTTAAAAATTTACTAAAATCAGAAAAAAGAGTATACTGCAGAAAATAGCTGATGCTTGTTATTTAGTTATTTTTAAAATTATGGTGATAAAAAATAGCTTTTGTTCAATAATATGCTAATAAGTAATTGAGGAAAGAAGTGAAAATTTTGATTAATTAAAAGTATAATCAAAATTTAAAGAAACTTATTTGATGAAAACTTACTACCCAAGAAGAATCTATTTGTCTAATTTGATAGTGTTTTTTGACTTATGGTTTGTTTTATAGAGCATTTCGAACGATTTTATGATCAAACATGTCACTTGATGTAATTTATAAATAATGTACTAACATGTAAACGTGATCACGTTAAAAAAAAGTGCATCCTGAGTTATTTTTTTTATCTTTTTGAGAGAGATTTTATCTTTAAGAGAATATTTTTACCAACTTCGTTGGATTCTTGATAATGGGTTTAAACATAATGTACAAAAGTCGATAAAATGTTTATTTAATTTATATGAAAAGAATTCAACCAATCAACCAGTGTTTGTAATAATTTTTACTTAAAGTCTGAAACGTTTTTACATTATTGCAGGCTACGAGATTTTCAAGACTTTTATGACGAAAAATATTTAAAAAAATTACAAACATCTTTTCTGCTATTCGTACTGACTTAAGAATTCGATGTTTAAAGGTGATAACATTCTATACTTTTATTCGTAGAAAGCAATTTTGATGATCTGCTAAAATCAAAACGATTGTATGATAAATAAGGCTATTTTGATTGGCGTTAATTTTCATTGACCTTTACAATTTTGGGAACAATTTAGTCATGTTAATTTTTAATAGGCACAAGAATATGTTTTCACTCAACTTACATAATTAAGTATTAAAACCTTTTCGGAGCTCCATTTTTCGTGAAATCTCACCATTTGAAAAAGTGAAATCGATTAAATGTTTAGCAGTTTGAGCCTAAAATTTATTGTAAATCTACAGTTTCAATGTAAGACCATTATAAAAACATTGTCCTTTTAATTCGCTACATATTTGAGTTATTGTATTCACAAACATGCAGAAAAATTCAAAAATAATTTTTGCTTATTTAGAGAGATAGATATAAAGCATTTGTATCTTGACTGAGAAACTTTTAATTATTTTCATGTACGAAAAAAGTAAGTCATATCATTGACTCTCTGATCCGCCCGAAAGCACACGGATAAAGAAAACTGAATGATCGAACCGTCGGAACAGTAACGCTGGGGATAACTGAGATTGAATCCTAAAGGTGGGTTCAGACGAGGATTATTATTGTCCGAAATAGGAGATCACGCCTACTTCCGGAAAATCACGTGACCACAGCGGGACAATGGCAAATGATTGCCCCGTCGGGACAAACGTTGTCCGCGTTGTCTCAAGTGTTCATACGGGGATAATGCCGGGACAACAGCAGATAGACAATGTTTGCGGAGAATAAAAAGCCTCGTGTGAACTCACCTTAAGGGTATCATCTGCCATGGTACAAGCCTTCCCGAAGGAAGTACGTCTCGTCATTGACGGGAGAAGCCACATCCCCCACCTATTTGTGCTTCCATCAGGGTGGCGAGATCCAACCACCATACTGGAAGCATCTCATCGAGATGACCTACGGGTGGGACAAAAAAAAAGTAAAACATGAGTTTCATGAATTTATTGATTTATTGTATGGATTTTTAACTTTTGCTACTATTGCAAAATTGATATCATTGTTTGAGCTACTTTAACAGAAGAAAGACGATAACAAGCATAGAAAATGAAATGTTAACAATTAAACAGAAATTTTTTTTTGAGAAAGTAAATACATTTTCATTTTAAACAAAAAAAATTATAGAAGATTCGAATCTCTATTCTATAACGTTAATAATGTTTTAGTATTGATTTGTTCATCCTTAATTTATTTTTTTAAATTTGCTCTAACTTATTGAAACGATGGCATGCACACAAAAACATATAATTCATGTCGTCTCAATGAGCATAAGTATGATTGAAATAACTGAAATAAAAAACAGTGCTGTAAAATGTGCTAACAAAGAATTAAAAAATTTATAATACTTGCAGATAAAAATGTATCGAAATAAAACTGGCTTCATTAAAACATTCATTTCTTGTATTTTACATTACTTAAAAATTTTAGTAATAAAGTCAAAGAATTACTTGTACCAAAGTAAACATTTTTTTAAAAAAATTTTGTAAATTAAAAGTTTAATGAAAATTGATATAAATATTTTAAACTTGTGAACATCTACTATCTAAAAATTTGTCGGTTTTGGTAAATCGATTATTTTATAAAGCGTTTGGAGCTATTATTTCATTGTATGTGACGCCTCGTGCAATTTACAAACCCAGTCTATAAATATCTTCATGTTTATAGATACAAAATTCTACATAAATTGTTATGTCGGAATATATTTATATTAAAATCAGCTGACAAGTTTGAAAATGATTCTGTATTTATGCTGATAAAGTATTTGAATCTTAAGTGCTACACATGATGCGATATGCAGGACTACGAATACTTCCATAATTTTCTACAGAGCATATTATTCCTAGAACTACCAAATTCCTGTGAAGTAGCTTCTGTTGGCGTAGATGTTCTCTACAAAAACGAGTTCTGTAATTTTGATCAGAATTTATTAACAAATTAATCGAAATATTAATTTATTTGCTGAAAAACGCGGATCAAACTGAAAGCATTATCATACAACAACATTTCAAATTAAAGACTGAAATTTTCATTGAATTTTTTCCACCCACTGAAACTGCTTTGAGAATTTATCGTTTGGTTCCCAAAAATATTTTTAAAGAATGTTAAAAAATAAAGAAATAAACAGTGTAAATAAATAAAAATACTAAATAAATAAACAATGTTAAACAAACAATAAATAAATAAACAACAAAAATAACATAAATACATAAACAATAAAAATAAAATTAATAAATCAACAGATAAATAAAAGATTTTTTTTCGATAAATGAAAGAATTCTGGAGAAGGTAATAAATGAATGTTTTTGCTTAAAATCGTTTATATTATAGCATTTCACTGCTATTTGCTTCGTGTAATAATATCTAAATAATATATATATATATATATTTAAAATCTAGAAGCAATATCTCAAATAAAAATGAGCAGAACATATTTTTTTAAAAACCCACAGAAATAATTCAGCCGAAAAAATATGCAAACGATTTGCATGTTTTTTTGTGAATGTAAATTCAGAGCCGTTAAGATGGGTTCACACGAAACTTATCAAAAATAAAAATAAAAATAATAAAATATGGAAGTTTTGTTTCTTTTCAGCAATTTTTTTTTTCAAAATGCAACGGAGGCCTTTTTTTAAAACTTTGTATAAAAATTTAACACAATCACTTCATTACAGATTATAATAATCATACTAAGCTTACTGTAAAATAATTGTGTTTTAATAATTGATTAGTTGTTGAACAAAATAATATTTCTTAATAGACTAATTTGTTAGATATAAATGATTTTATAAGAGTTTACATCTTTTTATTTAAGAATTGCGGTTTGCAATTCTCTTATTTGATAAATCCGTCTTCCAATATAAATAGCACATTACAGAGAAGGGCAAACATGTTTTTGTTTTTACACATGAAAAATGGTTTAGTTTAAAGCAAAAACTAAGTACAATCAACGAAAAACTGCTAAACTGAAAATTTTCAGAAGATTTTTAAATAAACATTCTCAGATTTTTGCCTATGTGTACATCTATGAATTTTTTGCAATATCTTATATAAAAATAAAGTGTCACTGCTAAGGAGCGTGTCTTTTGACTTTTATAATGACCTCTAAACGGCTTTGTACTAATTTAACCAATTTTTGATGGTATCTGAAGATATTTTACTCCATTTTTCTTACAACACTTACTTTAAATGGATTTTGTTTCTAATTTTGTGTTTTTGAACCACTTTCTCGAGTATGGCCCACAATATATGGTAATATTCAATGGCATTGATGTAGGGTACTATGTTGATATGTGTAACTACTGTTCTTAATGAAAAAGCAAACATATTTTGACCTTACTTGTATTCTGTTTGGGGTCGTTGTACTGCTGAAAAACAGATTTTCCATCTAAACCCAAATTTTTAACAATTTCCTTTTGATTGCTGTGAAGAATATCCAAGTAAACCCTATTTTTTATGATGCCATCTATAAGAATTAAATTTCCTAACCTGGATAAAGCCATGCAATGTCAAATCATGACGGAGTCACCACAATGTAGGAAGATTCCTTTTTTTTTAAATTTTATTCAAAGCAGTATTAGGCTTTTTCTCTACAGTACGATTGCTGTCACAGTCGAAAATAGTCAGCTTTCTTTCATTACTAAATATAACTTTCTTTCAAAAGTTAATGGTCTTCAATTATGAATTTTTTGCAAACTTCAACTGCTTTATCTGAATGTGCAAGCTCATGAACGGTTTCTCTCTAATAATGCGACTTTAATAACCAGCCGGTCTAATGGCATTTCGCGCAATTTCAGCACTTAAATTTCCGTCTATGATTTAAGAAATTTCTGCTGGAATTTGGATGAACTTTACAGTCGCAGTAATCTAAAGAGAAGTGTTGAAAATGTGGCTTCAGATGAAAATTCAATTTTTCAGCAGTACAACGACTCCAAACAGAATGCACGTAACATCAAAATTCTTTATAAATAGCTGTTATACACATCAACACAGTACCCGACATCATTGCTATTGAATATTACCAAATATTGTGAGCCATATTCGAAAAAGTGGTTCAAAAACATAAAATTGGAAACAAAATCAATTTAAAACAAGTGTTGCAAAAAAAAAAATGGGTTAAAATATCATCAGATTTCACCAAGAAGTGGTCAAATTGGTACAAAGACGTTTAGAGATCATTATGAAAGTCGAAAGGAATGCAACTTAGCAGTGACACTTTATTTTTATGCTAGATATTGTAAAAATTTCATAAGTGAACTCTCAATGTTTTGAGGTAAAAACTGAGTATGTTTATTTAAAATGCTTCTGAAATTTTTCAGTTTAGAAGTTTTTAGTTGATTCTAATTTATTTTTACTCTAAATTAAACCATTTTTCTTTTGTAAAAATGAATAAATGTTTGCATTTCTTGGTAATGTGCTATTTATATTGGAAGTCGGATTTATCAAGTAAAAGTGAGGTGTTCTCTCAATTCTTTGAGTCACTGTAGTTGTCTATGAAGTGACATATTTTAGGCAATGGAATACTTTTGGTCAAGTGAGGAAATCGATATTGTTCATAAAAAGGCTATAATAATTTACTTCAGTAAAAACAATTTATTTTTTGCTTGAAATAAAAATTTTTATTGCTCAATAACTTATCATATTACTTAAAAGAAGTAAAAAGAATTGATTTAATTGACATAATTTTGCTTGAAATGATGATCTGTCCAAAAATCGAGATTTTTTAAGTATCAAATACTTTCTAAGCTATCAGGCACAGAAATCGAATCAAATAAACAAATAATGGATTGAATAAATAAAACTGAATAAAGAACGGTTACGAATACCTGTTATGAAATAATTTGTTCGACCAACTGAAACTACAGAGAATTGCTCGTTCATCTGTAATAGAATTTTAGTTTTAATTGTTCGGAAAATTGTTCGTTCATAGTATTTTAATTTTGAAAAATCCTATCCTATTATATCTATGAATGATTTTATTTTACTTTTGTCTATTACGATGCTTTATATGAAAATTTTCGTTCCATTCGTTTGCAATGTACATATAAAAAGTCTCAACAGATACGCTAAGAAGTTCCAATAAATAAATTTAGAATTAGAAATAAAAATATTATTTAATAAAAATTGATAATTTTTAGGCGCATTCAAGTTGTAGTTAGATTATACATATGAATTAAACTTATAGAACTTTTTTAAAAATATTGATTTATATGTGTATTTAAAATTATATAGTTAATTTAAAATTATATAGTTAATTTAAAATTATTAATTTTTTTTTGGAATTTTACTTTATTTTTAAAAAGTATTGATTTATATGTATATTTAAAATTAGATGGTTAATTTAAAATTATTAACACATTTGTATGAATTTTACTTTAAATTGAGTTCTGTATTTCAAACATAAATACTTGAAATACAATTGTAAAAAGTGTATAAAATTGTAATTGTAAAAAGTAAATAAAATAATTGTGAAAAATAAATAAAATAATTGTCAAAATAAAATAAAATAATTGTAATAAGTGTATGAAATTATATAATTTTTTTTCTCATAAATGTTTTTTTAAACAAGTAAACTAACATTTTTTTTCCGTTTTAATGTTAAGATAACAGTTCAGAAATAACAATGCTTACCAATCATATTAAGAAAAATTGCCTACTAAAATATTTGATAAGAAGCAACATTGCTTGGACAATCAATTTATTCATGATAATTTTATTTTTAAAAATAGTTTAATAACTTTTCTAATAATTTTGATAATTCTTAAAGACAAACAACAATAGTAAGAAAATAAAAAAAAAAAGAAATACCAGGAATTTTAAAGTTATCTGATATTATTTGAAATATGCCAGGCTTTTATTAAAATTTCCTTTCTTTTATATCAAAATAAAACTAATATAACTAGTTTATTTTATTTTGTATGTACAATTAAGAGAAATTATTTAAACCTAACTTCAATAGGATTGTAGAGTTTTGTTTTGACAAGAGACTGGAAAATTATAAATAATTCATAAATGCGTGGAAATGTTTACTTAAACATGTCTGCTGTCCATGTATGTGCAACATTATGCGCATTATTATTAAAGTTTTTAAATGTTTGTTCTTTTGAAAATTTCATGTTACAATTTTACATCTATTCCGTCATTAACTAATGTGTAAACATAGTATTAAATATAATGCCTATTTTCCTGTTGTTACTATATTAATATCGTATTATATTATTTCAATTAATTTGAATCTAGGAAATGAGTAAGCCTATTTTTGATTAAGTTGATTTTTTCAATGAAAATATTATCACAGATAACCTTGAATTTAATTAAGCTTTAATGCTTTCTTTTATGATAAAATACAGCGCATAATTTAGTAAATTTTCTTTTGTTCATATTGATTATTTACCAAAACAATTTTGCAACTATTTCTCCGAATTCAATTCAATTAGACTGCAGAGAATTCGAGGATGATTTCATATTAGAAAGGACAATGCATGTGACAAATGGTTTCGTTGTTCCGCAATTTGCGCGCTGTCCGCCGGAAGAGCGCGCGCAATTTGAGCTTACCCCCCGCGTAATTACCTCGAACCGAGCATGAACACCCACGCACACTTCTCTTATATAGTCTATTCCGCTGCAAAGTGATCCGCACAATCCGCTTCTCATCTTTTGGCTGCAGAACACCTTCACTCAATAGGTGAGTTGATATTTTTCTTTGGAAACTTTTTTTCATGTGGCGTATTTTTTTAAATAATATTTTAATAATGCAGATTTGTATGATTTTTTAAAAACGGAAAAGATGTTATGTTACATCAGAAATATTTTTCAATTTCTATTAGTTTTTCTTGGAAAAAAATGAAAAAGTATAATTTTGTGGGAAAATGATTTTTATTTATTTATTCAGCTTTAAGAAAAATAAATTATACATATTTCTGAAGAAGAAAAAATTCAAATGCAAGTTTCCTATAATGTATTAATGCAATAAAATGAGTTATAGCTAAAGTCAGCAAAATTCAGATACTTTATTGTGTGCAATATTTTAAACTATTATGAATATTTTACCTGTAATAGATTTTAATAATAAGTTTAAATTTATAGGAACATTAAGAACCAATTTAAGTTTATTTATGTTTACTGTTTATGAATTGATTTCGTTTTAAAGTGCAATGATCCATGCTACTAACTTCTTAAAAAGTATAGAATCTCAAAGTTTAATTTAACTAATTTCAATTTAATTCATCTAACTCTGTAAAAATTAATAATTTTTTTAAAAAAATGTTAGATTGGTATTTATTTTTTTAGTTATTAATTATGATAAAATATATTTCATCAGGATTATTTATATTAGTAAATACGTCTTAATTTATCTTTAGAAAGCATTTTTTATTAAATATTTGCTGTTTAAATTTCAAAAATTAAAATTAGCGAAACTTATTAGTTTATAATTGGAACTACAATCGTCTTACTGAGCTTGCTTATATTTTTAATTCGTAAATAAATGGCATCATATGGAAATTAATTTTTTTGTATATAAATTACTAGACATTTAGTTAAATGTTTATGATAAAATTTGAATTTTAAAAACAGTTGAATAATAACAGAAGGCAGGGGAGTTGTGACAAATGCAGTACCAAAAAGAAATAATAAAGAAATTAATTTAATAGGTCTCTTTCTATGAAATATCTTTATATTATAGAAAAAAGCACATTTCAAAATGATATGCTCTTCAAGAAATTATTCTGCAATTTATATTGTGTGTGTGTGTTTTAATATATTAATCGGTGTTTTTTGATTGCGATTATAAATACAATTGCAATTAAAGTTTTTTGTGAATGCCTATGCATATTTTTAACATATGCGCTTAAAAGATTTTTTTCTCGCAAGAAATTTTTAATGCATATATTTAATGATTAATTTGAAAGTAAAAGAATGGTTTTTCCTAAAATATTTTTTTTTCTGTGAACGTTAAAATGAAAAAAATACATAACCTTGCAGAAATGGATATTTTAAGATGGATCAAAGCTATTTTTTAACGAAAAAATGCTAATTAAAATAATGCCTTATTCATGAAGCATGGTAAACAAATATTAAAGATGACATATCTATGTTTTGAGTCATTTGAACATTTTGGACTAATAAACAAATTTTTCGAATCGACAATTTTTCGAAAAAAATCGACAAGATGGTTCATATGTTCTAGGCATTCTAAATTTGCCATAGATATATTTTGGAGAGTAAAAATGGACTTTCAGAAGCAATTTAAAATATTTTTAAATTAGAATTTTAATAATGAAAAAGTAAGCACAATTTTGCGTTTCCTACAACAGCACCAGAAAATGCTGATTTAGATTCTAATCGTAGATTCTCTTAAAATTTGAAAATGATCTTTTTAAAGATATCAAATTAATTAGCAGGAAAAATTCGCCGAATTTTAACATGTTATTATAAATATTTCTTCCAAAATTTTCAGAAATAGATATGAATAAGGTTTTAAAATTCTGACAACTATCACTGCTTCACCAAATATTAAATTTTGATATTTTTTCCGTTGTTTAAAGTTAAGAAAAAATGATTTATATTGAAATTTCCTCAAAATTACGCAGTTAAATCCAGGAATGAGAAGGAAAAATTTCATTGCCACTAAAGACAACGTACAGTTTGGAATATATCAGCCAGATCCTTAAGGCTCTAAAGATATTATGATATTACACGATTCCTTACAATTAGGAAAGTTCATCAGTAAGGCTTTAAGAAAGGCTATTAAAATAATATTGCTTAATGTCTGTTACAATTTGTTGTATGAAAATATTTTATCCAAGGAATAATAAATCAAAATAATAATGTTAAAAAAAATTGAAATTACCAAATGCTATATTTCTGGTGCACCAGATGGTCAGCATAGGCGGCTAGTGTAAAATAAACAAATGAAAAAGAAATTATTATATTGATGTTTATCCGATATTAAAATTCATAGGAGGAATTTAATACATGTGCATAATTTAGAAAATCTCAAGAGAATAAGTTAGTGTGGCGGAGAGGAATACCATGCCACTCGTATAATGTTTTGTAATTTCGTTTTAAATAAATATACTCTTATAAAATTTTTACATGATTAAAATTATTTTTTCAGTGTCTTTGAAGCTTTTTCAAAAATAAATTACGTACATTTAATAATATCTTTTTATTCCTATTTTAGATTCAGTAATTTATAAATTTTAAAGATAATTGCTATCATCTAAGTAGAAATGATTTGCTTATTGATATACTCGTGATTTAAGAATTAAAAAAATAGTTTGATTACTCAAATTGATTGCTTAAATTATACTAATATTCTAGGGAAACATTTCTGTCTTTCTGTTTTTAAATGGAGTTGTGTTATGTTCTAGAATTTTCTTCTCTTTTTTTCTTTGGGATGTAATAGTCACATTTTTTTGAATATTTTAAATGGATTAACATCGTTTTTTAAAAATAAATTGTGCACATTCCAATACCGAATTGATATAATTTTTCTTTCATTTCCTTTTTTGGATGACAATAAACTAATTAAGAGATATTTCCGAAAAAAATCTTATGTATCTTTTTAATTTTTATGAAATTCAAGCGAGTTTATAAAATAAAATTTGGGAGGTTAACGATATCAACTGAAAGCAGCAATGGAAGGACTCCATCTTTCAAATCTTTGACAAATATAAAATTATTTCATTTAAATATTAGTGATCTTTCATGTGTAAATAAGATGTAAATGTGGCTCAATGAGTCCAAGTATTTTGTTCTATTCATTCATTAACTTCTGTGTAGTCAAGATATTTCACCAATTATATGTCAAAGATCTTATGAACAATTGCAATGAATGTTGTACTTCTCGTAATTTGTCAACAAAATGACATTCTAATTAGTAAACAATTAATAAAATTAGTTAATACAATTTGTTCAGATTCTATAACAATTGATCTAAAATATTTTTACCCACTGAGAATCGTCAACCCTCATCATGAAAAGATTTGGATTTACGATATCTCAGGAAATATCTACAGCTTTGTGTTGTAAATGATGAATAGTTCAAGGATTATTTTGACATGAAAATGGTAAAATATATGGTTCAAAGCATTCCGTAATGGTTAGCGATCAGTTTTGAACTGCTTAAAATTACTGATAATTACATTCTGTTTATAATTCAATATGTTTCATATATTTTTATATGTCAGTTTTAAGCTTTACTGAAAAGGATCGGTTTAAATCGGTGCATGCACAAATGATATAATCTCTTTTAGCCCAAAACGACCAACAATGTTGTTAAGATATCTTAGGTATCATGAAGATTGGGTCCTCGTAATCCAATCAGAATTAAGATAAAATTTCAATAGTTTGTCACGAAGTTTTGAAATGTGAAAAATCATTTACATAGACATTTAATTTGATGTACGATGTAAGAATTTAATATCAATAAATTTCAGTTTCTGATTGTCGAATATATTTGTTTGTCTGACTATTACTATTTACTATTGTCAAATCTCTGTTTATATTCATATATATATAATTTTTATCATTTAAAATGGTTTTTGACGTCATGATTTTTGTGCTATAAGAAATTTGTCCTATTTAGAATTAATATCGAATGTTCATTTTGTCATCTTGAGTTTTTTAAAGATTTTAAAATAAAGATTATTTTAAAATACCTCACAAACTTTTGTGAGGAGATAATTTTTATATTCCTTCAATTTTAGTCAAAATTTGATTGACATAACTGAAACAAGAAATTAAGAATCTTTCTAGATATGTCGATGATAATAAGAAATCCAATAAAAAGCTTTAAAATATTGGATTTAATCACCTCAATTTATATTTTCGAATCTTATTTCACTTTTATTAATTGTATTTTAAATTTAAAAAGAGGTAAATTTCTTAAATGCATAAGCAAACATCTATAATGTTATGCAGTCTCCAAATATACTAAAAGGGAATTTTCGTTATGCTGTGTTTGAATTTTAATATTTGGCACATTTACTAATCGGGAGTTAATCTTTTGAAATACTAGAAAAAAAAAATACATATAATCAAATGCTGGCTACATTGTTGTTGCATCAACTGATTTGATTTTTTTAAAGCATAAATTATTTAAAGAATTATAATGCTGATGTCCTAATTATTAGCTGTTATTTAAACGTTAAAGAGGGAACCTTATTTTTAATTTCTTTGAATTTCACTAAACTCTCTGATATGATTTGTTTTTGTTGACAATGGAAAAAATATGATTGCGATATGAAATTCAGTTTCACTTGTGTTTTGGGTTGATGATAAATATTTTCACTAACTACAGAACGTTTTATCGATATATTGAGCAAACAAGATTCACTACTTACTAATAAAAGCATATTTGTTTTTAACTAGATTTTAATTCTTAAAACGTCTTTGATAACATCATCCACGATCATTGCACATTTGCATCTTTTTAAAATTGCTATAATTATAATTTAAAATGAAAACTGCATTGTTGATTTTTTTGTTCTGCTAAATATTATAAGCATTTGGAAATTAAAAAGCAGCAAAATATTATGATAAAAATTAAAACCCGAAAGGATTTTTAAAAATAATTTATGCCAATAATTTGTTTATCTGTAAATATAGATATTTCGAAAGAGGAATCGATTTTTCGATATTCGAACTTGAAAAAAAAGTTGGCGATATAGAATGGCGATATATTAATGAACCAATAAACTGTTTTTAAGTTTTATTGTTCGTTTGGTCTTAGCATGTAAAAAGTGATTAATTGTATGTGGCAAAAGTTTAATCACTTAAATTTTTCATCTTTAACTTCGTTTCGAGAAGCTTTGTGATTTTACAAATCTGCTCTAGTAAAAAAGAATGACAAATATTTGAAAAAATACATTAAAACGCATCGAAAGTTTAAAAAAAAGATTCTGAAATATATGTCTTTGGCAGTAAATCAATGTAAGTTTTGTTTTCTTATAATTCAGTTTTAACAATTAATATAAGATTCTTTCATTATCTAAAATTTGCAAATGCATATTTGACATTTCACTCTTATAGCCAATTAAAAATTCGAATGTCATGTGGTGACATCTTAATAAGCCAGTAACTACCACTAAACATTGGTGG